>ML285447.1:0-138723 GCA_005239495.1 Nicotiana undulata
TTAAATGATAAAAACAAGAACTAATTCATGAAATATAATTAATTATAGTGGAAGAAAACTTACTCATTTGATTTGTGTGAAAAACCCCTCAAAGAATAGCCCAAAATTGAGTTCTAGAAATCAAAATATGTCAAAAATGGTGAAACCCCGATTTTTGGTAACTTATATTCTGTCCAGGCGTGTAACGAATCGCGATCGTAGAATATGGTTTGCGATCGCGAAGAGGAAAGAGAAAAACTGCCCAGGTACCTTTTTGTTCAATGTGATCGGGGGCCAATTATTGCGATCGCATAGAAGAAGAAATGGCCATTGCCAAAATAGCATTGTGCGATCGCGATTGTGAAGATGCGATCGCAAAGAAGAGGAAAATATACTTCCGCGATCGCGAACGTGTGTATGCGATCGCGTAGAGTGAAGTCTCAAGTTGTGCGATCGCGAAGTAGACTATGCGATCGTGGTTAAGAAAAACTGGGCTGCCCAAATAGACACTATGCGATCGCGACTACTCCTATGCGATCACATAGAAGGAAACTAGAAGGCAAATTTCAGCTGTTCAAAAATAAGGAAAATGGACCCGACATCCATCCGAAACACACCCGAGGCCCCTGGGACCCCGTCCAACCACACACACAAGTTATTTAACCTAACACGGACTCGCTCGAGGTTTCAAAACACATAAAATAACACTAAAACAACGAATCAAACCAAAAATCAAACTTATGAATTTTCAAAACTTCAAATATCAACACTCGCGTCGAAACCTATCAAATCAACCCGGAATGACGTGAAATTTTGCAGACAAATCCCAAATGACACAACGGACCTACAGTCACTCTCGAAATTCCATTCCGAGCACGATATCAAAATTTCACATATCGGCCGAAATCGCCGAAATTCTAACTTTCGCCAAATTACCCCAAATCACTCTACGGACCTTCAAATTCAATTCTGGGCACGCGCCTAAGTACAAAATCATCATACGGAGTTGTTGACATTGACCAAAACTCATTCCGGGGCCGTTTACACAAAAGTCAAACCTCCGGTCAACTTTCTTCACTTAAGCTTCAAAATTTGAAAATTCTCTCCCAATTCGACTCCGGATTAATCGATAACTGAATCTAACACGCACACAGGTCGATATACACAATGTGAGGCTTCTTATGACCTTACACCACCGAACGGAGCTTAAATTCTCAAAATGATCGGTCGGGTCGTTACAGGAACAAATTCAAAAAAAATATTGGCTTCGCCAGAAAATAAAATTAAGGAGATAAAGAAAAAGAAGGAAAGCTAATAAATAAAGAGATTAAAAAAAGGGCATAATTTTTGTACAAAGAATTTTTTGACTTTCCATTCAAATTGCTTATGTTTAGGTATTAATAATTAATATTCCTATTTTACTGGACTTGCTTGCTACAAATATAAATATTTTCTTGCCACAACTGTAATATTGAATTTCATGCTAAGAATTTGTTATATTTCTTTAAACTGACAGTTATGTAAAGTTCCCTACAATTTTCGCAAAAATCTCCAGTTAATAACATCAGGTAGTCACTTTAAAGGGCTATTATTTAAGAATTAGTCAGTACGTCTTGGATTTTAGTTTTTCACTTCAAATATTCAGGACAAAAATGTTAGTATTTGTGGAGGATGTTCAACACACTAGGCCCTCGCCCATTAGACAGGAAGATGGTCTCAACAGCTTGAAGTGGCATTTTCTTTCTATTAGAATAGATAGCTTCAAGGGATAGAGT
Source organism: Nicotiana undulata (assembly GCA_005239495.1). NCBI lineage: Eukaryota > Viridiplantae > Streptophyta > Magnoliopsida > Solanales > Solanaceae > Nicotiana > Nicotiana undulata. The sequence continues at coordinate 1,755 of ML285447.1, forward strand.
TCAAAAATAGCCACTTTTCAGCTTCTACAATTGAAAATGTAACTATTATCATGGAATTTCAAATATCAAATGTAAAATCTCAGAGCATTTTGGATTAATGATAGTGGCTATTTTTTGATAGTAGAGACTTAAAATGGTCAGCCCGCACTATTACTACTAATTCAAATACTTTTAGATTGTTCATATGGTGACTTTCTGCAATTGTGGTTGGTCACATTTGTCCCCGATTTGTTTGATCGTTTTAATTCATGATCATCTAATGGTCTGTGTCCTCTTGACGTCTGTTTAGCAAAATTTCTTTTCACAGGATGTTTGACTTAGAGATGGATTTAATATTTCAATTTTAATTAGTTTAAAGTTTTGGTGAATCCTTTGAAAAACTATTTAAAAAACATATATGAAATGATATTTATGTTTAGCAATTTTTTCTCCTTTCCATTCACTTTTATTACTGCTAATCACAAATAAAATGGAAAAAAGAAGTATTGGAAATTTCCATTATTGATCTCTTATTCATACAGACATGCACGCAAACATAAAATTTACGTATTTGTTACTCATAACTACTACAAACACACCGGCCACCTATATAATCCATGCTCCACCATTTTACCCTTCGCTGTTCTCATATGCGCGTATTCGACAAAACTTAATGCAATAGGTCGGATCTTATATGTATAATGTAAATAACAACATACGCAGTAAAATCTCGTTAGTGAGGTTTGGGGAAAATAGAGTGTACGCAGATCATATCCCTACCCCGAAAAGGGTAGAGAGGCTGTTTCCCGGAGACTCTCGGCTCAACAAGAGAGACAATAATATCAGAAAAGAAACAAAAGAAAAGACATGTAACAACAAAAGATGCCAGAAAGAAGATAACAACAACGAATAAGTGAAAGGACAGTAACACAAAACTATGCAAAACAACAATGTGAACACAACGAAGACCGCTAACAAACCTAAACAAAACTCTATCATACTACCCGGTACAAAGAGAAAAGAACTCACGACTACCCCCTAGCCTACCACCCTAATGCTCGACCATCACATGTTCCTATCAAGAGCCAAGTCCTCGGAAATCTGAAGTCGCGCCATGTCCTGCCTGATCACCTCACCCCAATACTTCTTAGGCCGCCCTCTGCCTCTTCTCGTACCTGCCAAAGTCAACCGCTCACACCTCCTAACCAGTGCATCTAGGCTTCTCCTCCGCACGTGTTCGAACCATCTAAGTCGCGCTTCTCGCATCTTGTCGTCCATGGGAGCCATGCCCACCCTCTCCCTATTATCTTCATTCCTAATCTTATCCAGCCTAGTGTGCCCACACATCCATCTCAACATCCTCATTTATGTTACTTTCATCTTCTGGATATGTGAATTTTTCACTGGCCAACACTCAGCTCCATACAACATGGCCGGTCTAACCACCGCTCTATAGAACTTACCTTTGAGTTTCGGTGGCACATTCTTGTCACACAAGACTCCAGACGCTAACCTCCATTTCATCCACCCCATTCCAATACAGTGTGTAATATCCGCGTCGATCTCCCCATCTCCTTGAATAATTGACCCTAAGTACTTAAAATATTCTCTCTTGAGGATGGCCTGTGAGTCAAGCCATGACTTCCACATCCGTTTCCCCATATTTCCTCTTAATTCTACTCAACTTCATACCTTTAGACTCCAGAGCCTGCCTCCATACCTCCAGTCTCCTATTCACACCGCCTCGCATCTCAACAAAGAAGATGAAAGAAAATTTAAGAAGAAATAAGTATATACTTAGATAGAACAATCCCCGTATCCAAATCCTAGATTTGCCACGAGATAAATCATGACTCGAATGGGAGATCATTGTATTTGTTTTCAAATATTTTTTCTCAATCTCAATTAAGTGGCATATTTTCCTTTCTAATTAACCCAAAAAATGTTATATTTTCTTATTAAATTTTTTTTTTAAATTTCATTTTTTGTTATTAATGAGATAAAAAATTAATATTTATGACTTATTTTTTATTACAAATTTTATAAGTCTTTTTTCTTTTTTAAAAATTACGCATTCAATTAAATATTATTACCTAAATTGGGGCGAAAGGAGCTAAGTATACTTCTTAAGTTCATCAAGACATTGTCCACTTCGGCTGACAGCTGGTGTAGTCCTTTGAAATACATAAGTTCAAAAACCAAATTTTCAGAAATTCTTTGAAACAAGTACAATTTCATTATATATCTCAGTAAAAATTTTAGTAAAAATCAGTTTGAAAACGAAGTGAATCATAGTTTAAAAACTCAAGAAAATCATCATAAATCTGCCCCTCGGGCCATAATCATTTCTCGTAATAATTTTCCTCAGTATCAGCCCATCAGGCAAACTCACAGTCACTCAATATTAGCCCATCAGGCAACCTCACTATCACTCGATATTAGCCCATCAGGCAACCTCACAATCACTCAGTATCAGCCCCGCGGGCAACATCACTCATTAGGTACCTGCGCTCACTAGGAGTGTGTACAGACTCCGGAGGGGCTCCTACAGCCCAAGCGCTATAACAAGTCACAGCATGGCATAAATCACACACAATATAGGCCCGCAGCCTCACTCATGTCATATCATCCTCACAATATTGGCCTGCAGCCTCACTCAGTCAAACACTCTCAACATGCCCTTCAGGCCATAAATATACCGGGTTCTCGACCCAAAAATAGTGTTTCATTTTCAATAAATAGTATCAAAAATACTCTGAGTGTCAAAATAATTATCAAGAAAAGACTTAGTGAAAATCATAACATATCAAGTGAGGAAAATAGTAAAAACAGCCCCCAAGGGTAAACAAATCGGCACTAGGCCCCAAACATGGCTTACAGCCCAAAACATATTAAATATATATCAATACTATTAAGCATAGGCTTTAGAATCGATTTCGTAACTCAATAGTTGCCTAAATAGGGAATATATTTCCAAAGTTCCAATTGCATTCCAAAACCCGTGAAGGGTGTAGAGTCCAGGGTTTCATACCCTCAAGACAGGATTTAAAGACATTACTTACCTCAAACTAGCCCGAAAACTATTCTACAATATGCTTGCCTCTCGAATCAACTCCCGAATGCTCCAAATCTATCAAGTTCAGATCTTTATCATCAAATTATGCTTAAGGAATGAATTCCAATTGAAAAATATCGATTTTAAGCACAAAATCCGAAATCGGTCAAAACCCGACCCCCAAGCAAGCGTCTTGGAACTCAAAATTTGTATACCAAAATGTTCTTCGTCATCTCACAAGTCCGTACATATAAAGAACGCTAAAATCGAAGTTCGTTTGACCCCTCAAATCAGCTCCTAAAGGTCTCATAATCTCAAGCCCTAACTCCCCCTTTTTCTACTGATTTTTCATGAATTTACACTGATATTAAGGTCTTAAATCACCTATAATCGAGTTATTAAGTCCGAAAATCTTACCTCAATGATGCACCAACGTTTCCCTCTTCAAAATCCTTCAAACCTCAGAACCCGTACAACAATGGTGGAAAAAGGGTTAAAATTCGTAAAGGCTTACTTATATACTTTCTGAAAAGTGGTTCCGCACATGCGGCCACTTAAGCGCACTTGCGGACCCGCACCTGTGGTCCCAGGTCCGCACCTGCGGAGAACCCTTAAAATCTCGGCCTCCGCACCTGCGCTCCCTTCTCCGTACCTGCGACTTCGCAGGTGCGATCTTCCTCCCGCACATGCGATCCTCTACTGAGCCTCCCAAAATCCGCATCTGCGGAGCTTTGCTCGCTCCTGTGGGCCCGCACCTGCGGTCAAACTTTCGCAGGTGCGATTACACCAGCAGCTGAAGCTGCATATTTCAAGTTCCAAACTTCCCGTTAACCATCCGAAATCAATCCCGAGCCCCTCGGGACCCCAACCAAACATACCAACACATCACATATGATCATTTAAACTTAGTTTCACCCTCGTAACACCAAAATCACATCGGATTCAAGCCTAAGAACTTTCAAATTTCTAAAATTCACCAACGATGTCGAAACTATCCAGAACAACTCCGATTGACCTGCAATTTTGCAGACATATCCAAAATGACATTACAAACATGTTCCAACTGTCAGAATTCCATTCCGACCCCGATAGCCTATTTTCACTGCCGACCGGCAGTCGCCAAAACTAACTTTCGTTAATTCAAGCCTAATTCTACATCGTACATCACAAAAATATTCTAATCATACTCCTTAGTCCCAAATCACCTAACGAAGATATCTGAGCCATAAAATCCGCATTCCGAGGTCGTTTACCAATAACTCAACTCTCAGTTGACTTTTCCAACTTTAAGGCTATTTTTAAAGACTGAATGACTAAACTTTCACTACAACCATTCTGATTTCAAGCCTACAAACTCTAACACATCAATAATTATATAACCAACCTATGATAAGGCAATAACAGTAATTATAATGCAGGTTCTATGTAACGACAGACCGGGTCGTTACACTTTACTTCCCAAACTTGTTGTAGTAGAGAATTAGTATTAGACTGTATCACTTCTTAGAAGATCATGACGGTTGACTCTAGATGGTAGGGATGTGTATAGACGTTCTGATCTATTTATTGTTTTGAAATGCTTAAAAGTGGAAATTAGTATGAAACGTAGGATAATTTATGTATTAAATGGGAACCTTATGATATTTTCAGTAAATTTGGCTAACCTAGTACCACGTTAGGCGCCATCATGACCAGTTTAGATTTGGGATCGTGACAGAATATGACCACAAAATTGAAGTCTTGCTAGATAAAAATAAAATAAAGTTTGATATCAAATTAAATATTTAAATATACTAAATAAATATCATATGTTGGTAATTTACTAATGAAAATTAAAAGCTAAATTTGTATCTTGAAACTAAATGAGAAAAAAAAATTAATTGCACATAATAAAAATATAATTATAAAAATATTCAATAGATTCGAAACATTATAAAGGAAAATATGTTTTAATTTTTAGACTAATTCAAAGTTATATTTTAAAATAAAAAGTGATGTTATTTTTTGTATAGGTCAATAAATTTGTTTAAAAGGTTAATTAAAAACTTTTAGCAGGGAAGAGAATGTATAAAGAGGAAAATAGAGATAGTGTGATGATATTTAGTATTTAAATTTAGTTAAAATATATAAATTAAATTATAAAATAACACTCAAAAATATTATTGATAGATTTAAATGATGAAAGATTTTCGAGTAAGATGATAATAGTGTAAAATATATTTATTGATGATTATTAATAGGGTAATAAGTAAGAGAATAAGTCAATTTATAAGCTAATAAAAGATCACATTACAGTATAAAAATATTAAGTAACAAATAATGCAATAACTATAAGCAAAGAACAAAAACAATCTATCTAAAAATGTAAAAGGATAAAAATTATTTGAATTTGAGATGAAAAATAAAGTGATAGAAAATTTTTTGCTAAAATAATATGATTTAATATGCTCAAACAAGACAAATTCCAACGTTATATGTTGAGTATCTTTTAATACTAACCATAAAAAAATACAAGTGGCAAAATCAAGATATTGGGTTATTACGGTATAGAAAAGAGAATATGTTATCCACTATGAGATTCGAAAAATAGTTTCATGTCCTACTTTTTAATTTATATCCAATAGTTATTTATAATTTCTATATAGAACATTTAATTTTAAAATTATTTGCACATAATTCAAACAACTCAAATCAAAATTAGATATGATTTATGTTCGCGCATCGCGCGAGTACTAATACTAATATAAGAGAACAATCCCGGTATCCAAAACCTAGATTTGCCGCGAGATAAATCATGACTCGAATGGGAGATCATTGTATATGTTTTCAAATATTTTCTCCATCTCAATTTAAGTGGCATATTTTCCTTTCTAATTAACCCAAAAAAGTTATATTTTCTTATTAAAAAATATTTTTTCTATATTTCATTTTTTGTTATCAATGAGACTAAAAATTAATATTTATGACTTATTTTTTATTATAAATGTTATAAGTCTTTTCTCTTTTTCAAAATTACGTATTCAATTAAACATTATTACCTAAATTGGGGCGAAAGGAGCTAAGTATACTTCTTAAGTTCATCAACACATTGTCCAGTTCCTGACACATCTGGTGTTTCATGAAAAAATGTTGTTGGAGAATCTACGTCAGCATTGCCTATTTTAATTCGTGTCAAAAAAGAATAATTCATTTACTTATTTAAAAATAATTTATTAGTTTAAAAAAAAAATTAAATTTTGTTTTCAGTCAAATAAATTTACATAAATTAAAACGGAGGAAGTATATATATATATATATATATATAAAATCCAGTTCCAGTGAAATCTGGTATAGTCATGCATGAGCTCTGACATATCCACAATAGAAATGTAGATGCTCCCACAATTTCACGTGAAGTTCTGAGGTGAAGCATAGGTACGACATGTAAAACTATTATACTAGCATGAGTATCCCACACCACTTCACGCTTTCATGTTTCCATTATTATCAAAACACTGGACTTGTACCCACTAACATCTTAAGCTTTTAGATAAGATTGTCGCAAATTTTAACAATTTGGACACAACTTCACTAGAAATTAATTTGATATTATTTTCTCTCATTTGATGATAATGATTTATTTAAGTGGTATATAAATAATTAACCGCTTGATAATCAAATACTAGAAATGTTATTGTTGGAATAAATAAATAAATAAATAAATAAATACTAGAAATGACTCCTTTATTAAAGTCATTTTTCTAAATCAAAGACTATTTTTGCATGTACGAGCAAAAGGGATAATAGAAAAAGGGACGGCAGAATTACATTACAAATAAATATTAAATAGAATGATAAGACTACATGTCGCTGCGAGCTAGTTTTGGCTTTTCTCCAATAGCCACCGCTTTGTTACAAAATGACACGGTTCTCAAGCTACCCTTTAAAAGTAAAAAAAAAGCAAAAGAGAAGTAACAAATGTTGTCCCATTTTTCCTCTTAATTAAGTTGTGTATGAGGCACATATTATCATAATGTTCCCACGTTCTTCATCCTTTGTTAAGTTGAGACATATCAAAATAATTGATTTGATGGGTTGAGATCAATCAGCTCTTCTTATGTATCCTGAACCCCCAATTCAGCAGATTGTATTTTACTCCAACAGGGAAAACTTTGATCCTCTAGACACCTTTTCTTGATTGTGTTTTGCAAGCTACAAGGGGTGCTACTTTTTGGCTACAGCAGATATTGAAAAGACAAGCAAAAACAAGAAAGTTGATTCTTAGCGTTGTTTGCGCTACATCCTATGTCTCTTCATTTGGAGTATTGGGCGGCTAGTAAGATTTTCACTTGTGTGAAATATTATTTTATGATTATTAATTTGTTGTGTTTATTATGTTTTACAGTATGCTTCATGCTATGTTTGTTAGGATAGAACGTACACCACTCATCTTAACATTGTTGCGAATGAAATACTACTATTAGTTTTTCTTTAAAAAATGTAAATCACAACACCACTGAAAATTGTGGGACCTATTTTTTCATAATATTATATGTAAAACAATTATTAATTAATAATATCGTCATATTAGAAGTGCTGTTTTTTATGCAATTTTTTCATTAATTCGAGCTCTATAAAAACCCTTTTTACATCCAGGGTAGTTATCGTTGATCAATTCAGAATTTAAACTTCATGGCTTTGATATTTAAATCTCTTAGCATTGCACTCGCAGTAGCTTATTATAGATTTGAGATATAATATTTGTCAAAATTTTATAATTTTTTTCGCATGGGTGACTCTATGGTATGGCTATCAAGAGTCAAAGGCCCCCTTATACTTTTTCTATTAGTTATAATTATATATATCAGTAAGATTTTTGTAAGTTAATAAAATATTTACATTTTGTTTTCATACACTACATTGGTTCTAATTATCAAATATGTGTTTGGTACATATGAATATTTAAATAATTTAACTCAAAATTTTAAAATATTAGACAATGTTATACTGTGAAATACTTAAATGAGAACTTAAAACCTGAAAGAAAATTGTTAAGACATACAATTTTTTCTTGGTTATCTAAATTAATCGTGTCTATTTATCCAACCGTTGTCACATTACTAATGTTATTTCCTCTCATCTTCTTAAATTATGTGATAAATTTAGACTGGGAAATTGTCTACACTATGATCATAATAGTTCATTAAAGCTCCACTTGATTCATATATTTCAACCGTACAAAATTGTTTAATTGTTGGTTTTTAAATATCATTTGTGTGTTTCAAGTCATCTGTTATAATTAATTAACTAATATCGCTTTAGTTGTAATTCATACAGAATTAGCGGAATGAAGCCTCGAGGGCGATTCCAATACTCTAAATAAGAGGTACTTAATTGTCTTTGTTCCCATTTACTATATGTTACCTTGTTTTTCCTAAATAACATTTTGTTGTTTGGTATGACTGTACTGTAACTGATAATTTTATTAAAATACTCTGAATTGTTTTAAATATTTAATTTATCAAAAATTACACATAAAAATTATTTAAGAAAACCCATTTCTACTAATTTATCACTAATTATATCTTATATATATTTAGTAATTAATTTCATGCAAATTCTATCGAAATTAGTTGAACAAGTTAATAGTATTAAAAATAATAATAAGTACACTATATTCATAATTAGATAATAATAATAAAAATTTTAAAAAAAAATGTTAAGTAGACTCCTTTCAGATAAAAGTAAAACTAAACCTCTACCTGAAGAGGATGGAGAAGCGGCAGAAGAACAAAACGAATTTTTCACGTATTTAGGTTATTATATAGGTTATATTTGGGATGTTGTCTTTGAGAATTTATATAGGTTAATAGACTTCACGGAGAATTCTATTATAGAATTATACGAGAAAGAGACTTTATTATATTTTAAATAAAAAAAGGTAAAGGGTAAAATAGAATTATAAAGTAATAATTTAGGGCATAATTAGAAAGAAAAATAGGAAACAATTCCACCACACCAAATCGATTGTTTCAAAAAATGGGACTTTTCATTATTTCGGAACAATGAATTTAACAATACAATACAATCAATTTTAACTAAACAATCAAAATAAATATTATTCGGAAAAAACAATACAATACAATATAACGGGTAACAACCATCCAAACAAGCTGTTAATTTCTTTAGCATGTTTCTCTATGTACGTGATCTTATTTTCCTCAACTAATTTAATCAAAAAACAAGTTGCGGCTGAAATAGCTAATTTGCTTATTTTGTCTTAAGAGGATATAATACCCTGCCCCTGCTTGCTGATTCATCCATATATTAGTGAAATTCAAGCATTCCTTTTTATGTTATATGTTGTTTTAGTTCTTTTGTACTTAACAATTGTTTCTTTCTTTAATAAATAGATTTATTGCTGTAAGAAAATATTTATATTTCCTATTTTTCTTGTTTGACTTATTGCAATTATTATAATATCTATTTACAAATCAATATAACATACTCCTCCGCTCCAATTTATATGAACATGTTTGACTGGGTACGAAGTTTAAGAAAAAATGAAAGAGTTTTAGAATTTGTATGGGCGCAGAGTATTTGTATAGTTATAAAAGCTTCTCATTAAGGGTAGAATTGTAAGTTTAAGCTAAATTATTACCAAACTTAGAACGGGATCATTCTTTTTGGAACGACCAACGAGGAAACAAATTCACATAAATTGAAACAGAGGAAGTATAAATAAGAACATCGTTATCATTATCGTTAAGTCGGTACATGATCATCGTTGCAGTAAATTATTTTAAATGATAATTGGTTTCTTCTAAAATCATATCTATCTATATCTATCTATCTATATTTATACTATATTAAAAGCACGAAGTCCCTTAGTGAAATGTTGTTCGTTTTTTTTTTGTCCCTCAGAAATAAATTTTACACCAAACAAAATTGTCATTTAGATTATTTTCCTGATATTTAGGAGTTTGAAATTAACTAAACTTTTAATTATTAATTTTTCCTTATTTGAACTATATAAAAAAATTATAACATTAAATTTAATTTCACTTTTCACGACATTTGTATTCGGCAATATTTTAGTTGTCGTAAACACGTTCTCTCTTTTCTTTTCTTTTTGCTTTTTTTTCCTTATATACTTAAGAATTAGAATATTCTATTAAAGAAATAATTTTATATTTGATAAATTTGTTAACAATCAATTTGACAAACAATTTCCACTTTTCCAATTGAATCTGGGTACCAATGCAAATATCTTCTCATACTAAAAATCTTAAATATAATTAATATCCATCACTTTGAAACTTGAAAACCTTTTTTTAACTTTTATATTATAACGCAATTACATCTTGATTTTTTATATTATTTTTAAAAATCTATTTTCATTAACACAAAGAACACGCACAACGCGCGTACGTTTAGACTAGTCTATACTATATTAAAAACACAAAGGCCCTTAGCAAAATATCGTTCGCCTTTCTGCCCTTTAAAAATACATCTAGATTCATTTAAAAATAAATAATAGTATTGCTTATATCTTTTCTTTTTAAGGTTTACGATTTTTATAAAATATTAGGTTTAGTAGTCCTTAATTTCTTTTCTTGGTTTGAAGTCCTTATTTAATTTCTTTAATTCTCTTTCAATTTTTATGAGTCGTGTTTTAAGGTTTATGAGTATTTTTCTTCAAAAAAAATAATAAGTCATTTAATTTTTTTCTATTATTTAAGAATTTGAAATCAACTAAATGTTTTGTTGTTAAACCATGCTTGAGAGTAAGCTTAACTAAGAAAATATTTTAAATTTAAGAATATATAAGAATTGTAATAATAGGTCTGCTAACATAATGATCTAAAAATAATATGTCATTTAAGAGTTTTAAATCAACTAAATCATTATTTTCCTTATAGGTTTACGGCTTTGAAATCACATAAGATTTTTCTTATTTAAACTATGTATGGAATTTTAATACCTTTTAAATTATTATAAATTGTAATTACTATCCGAAATTAGGAATTCAAAACCTACTAAAAAAACTTCTTAAAATAGGTTGTGTCTAACATCCTTTATTAATTCAAGTTCGTTGAACAAACTTTGACTGCAAGTATGACATTTCTATACTTAAAACTTGGACATTAGCTACATCATCAAAAATCATAACAATTTAAAACTTAATTATAACGTTAAATATGATTACTGAAACAAGGTTTAATACCCTTTAAAACTTGATTTAATATGGGATATAATTTCAATTTAATTGTTCTCTAATATTTAGAACTTTAAAATTAACTATTTTTATTATTAAATCTTCCTTATTCGAGAAAGAGAAACACCTAAATTTCAGGAATTTAAAACCAAACAAAAATTTACTTATAAATCCTTTCCATATTTAAATTGTGTAAAACAATTATGACTGTTTTTCTTATGTGTATTAGGTATAAGCGAACATTAAAAATTTACTAATAAAGTTTTAGATTTTATTTTAAGTCTTTAAAATTGAAGATTACGATACTATGTAAATCAAACTTATAACACACTAGGACGAGTATGAAAATATATGTAAAAAAGTTAAATATGAAATGCTTAGGGTTTGAAAATAGTAATAGTATTTTAATTTAATGTTTACATACTTTAAATTAATTATATAAATACATTGAATACATATTGTGAATTTATATTCATATAAATTACAAACCTAATTATAATACTCGATAAGTGAAACATAGAAAAGAAGTATTTGGATATTGAATTAATAAAAATAAATCATATGCAGTTATTCATAAGTAATTTAAGGTAGTAGTTAAAAGAGCTAAAAGAAAACATAGAGAATAACGGCACAAATATTCTTTTTGAGTTAGTTATACAAATCAATATTCTTTATAAATATTCCCTTTGTTTTAATTTATGTGAACTCATTTGATTGGGCACGAAGTATAAGAAAAGAAAGAATTTTTTTGAATTTGTGGCGTAAAATGAGGCACATATATTTTGTGTGGCTATAAATCATTGCACAAAGGTAAATTGTTTCCAAATATAAAAAATAATTTTGGTACGGACTAAACAGGAAATAGGTTCTCATAAATTGAAACGGAGGGAGTGTAAGTTTACGCGTTTATTTTATAATTCAAAAATAATATTTAAATAATCTTTTAAAAATTTAATACTCATTTAGATAGGTTACACGCGCGTGCGAGTTTTAAACCATAAGGATGAAACATCAGAAAAACAAAATGTATTTTAAGTGAGTTGTCATTAATTATTTTTCTTTCTTTTAATTTTCATTTCAACAAATGAAAACATCCTTATATTTTTTACATACTAAGTTATTTGTTATAAAATATTAACATAATGTAGTCATTCAAAACTTATCATTGATGACTTATAATTTACATATTTTTTTTGGACACATATTTTATTGAATGACGTAAAGCATACGTGCAACGCGCGTACATTAAAGCTAGTTTATATTAAAAACACAAAAATCTTTAGCGAAATATTGTTCGATTTTTTTATTCTTTAACTTAAAGTTTTTATCGGACAAAATAGTCATTTAATAATCCTTCCCTAATATTTAGGACATTGAAAACAACTAAAATTGTGGTTACTAGATCTTCCCCTATTTGAGCTAAGTAGAAAATCCTAAAGTGTGTTATAACAAACTATATTTAAGACTAATCCTCCTATTAGGACTTTGGGATTAATTACGCTATTATTCAAAAAAAACTCTGGTGTCGTATGTTGAGGTAACACAAAATAATACAATTTTTGTTTATATAAATTATTTACTTATTTGAATTATGTAGAATAACTGTTACTCTTACCTTTAGAGCTCCATTAAGTTTAGAACTCTTCTACCGTGAAGAAGAAAATTAAATATTTAATTCAATCTACTATTTATCTCAATTAACTTGTAATTTTTTATTTATTTATTAAAGTTAAGATATTTGTTTTTTCACTATATTATATTTTTATTTTGTGAATTAACTCTTAAAATTTATTATTTCTTCATGGATTTTAACCATTATTTGATTAAATATAATATCTTCGAGTAGTTTTCTCTATACTCTTTGATTATTTTTTGTGACTATATTTGTTTATTCCTTTCATTCCTTCTCTTCCACGTTTCTAAACAAAGGATTGATTTTGCTTACGACTGAAGAATAATACTAGACCAAGAGGTGAGTCATTGAAAGTCGATTATGGCAGTATGTTAGATTGTAGACAGAGAGGCTTCAGTCAAAACAACGTCGTGCTTGGCATTTACCACCACTCATCAGTCGGCCAACAGCACGGACTTCTAAAGATAGGGAAAATTCTTGAACCATGGGTTTTTTTTGTGTGCTTTTATCGTTATTAGTGTACGTGTGTTACGCGTGTAATATATATTAATACGAATAAATTTTTGATAAAAAATATAAATACTATTCAAAAAATATGTTTGTTTTATAAATTAAAAACTAGCAAATAATTGCAAGTTTCAGTACGATAAATGTTAATCATATTTTGGGGTTTGGATTAACTCCAATGGTTCTTCTCTTCTTTATTTACGGTCTCAATTGAGTTCCGAAGCTTAGGGAATTAATGGCTCGAAGTCTTGATTAGTGAGAAATGAGAATAATGAACGTTGCATAACTCATAAGAAGTTAAAACAATTCATATATAAATGTAAATGAATTTATACTTTGGTGGTTAAATTAACAATAAGCTTATTTCTGCAGTCAACCAAATCTAATAATTAAGTCACTTTGATATTTTTATAGCTAGCTACTTCATGATGTAATTTAGGTACATATTTGTTCTAACATAGGCACAATCAGTCTATGTAGTCATATGCTTAGTGGTCCCTAAAATAACATGAATATTTATAATATATTTTAACTTTGTACAAATATTTATAAATATGCGTAGCTGTAAATATTTAATTTGATTTTTGTTCATACGATCAATAATGATTGAATATTCTTGGTTCACTAATTTATATGATGGATTTGTGCCGTTTTTGGACACCTTCGGGGTAATTTTTGTTGGCACATATCATGTTAATCAGTATACACGTATACAAGAACATCAAATTGTTGGAAAATAATAATTGACATTAAACTAATGTAATATTTATTTAATATTGAATACTATTGTATTAGTATAGTTAAATTTAGTATCCTCTGAACATGTAAATAGGAAATTTTTTGTGTTAGTCAATATGTATTACTGTAATAAATAACGAAACAGTAAATTTTCTGAAATAGGAAAGCAGAAATAGAAATTTAGCAACAACAGAATGTCGAAATAATTTATGGAAAAATAATTTCGAAATAAATTGAGTCCACTGAATGTACATTGCGTTCTTAAGGAAATTATTCCTCTTAAGTACCTAAGAACGATGTAACTCACCGGAGTGTTGGTACCAAAAACACCGGTAAAATAGCGAACCACTCGAAGGTTATAAAACACACTTGAAATTTCATGCAGAACAAGAATAAGAAGAAGATAAAAAAAAATCATAAGGAATGATTCTGGAATTTAAAGCATATTTATAGACGTTTTGGCACTGTTTCTGAAAAGGTTTGCAACCTTTCAGAAACAATCATAGTTGTTTGAACATGTGGGAATATTTTTGTTTGTAATATTGCGGGAAAACAGAAACCGAATTTAAAATAATCCGGGAAAGAAAACGAACCGGTCTGGTTCGCGTAGCGGGTCCTGGGTTATTTCAGGTTGACCGAAGCCGAAGCCGAAGCCGAGCGAGCGACGACGGTGACGGTGCAGGGCTTACTTTCTTTCCAACCCATTTAACACTAAGAAAAGTGTTTTCTCAATATAAGCGCTCACTTTTATTTTCACCACCAATGAGGGACACTTTGCTTTTTGTAAAGCAAAAGGGAGCTCACTTTCCCTCCACTTTCTTTCCTCCATTTCCCATTCACCAATATTTAATCCCACCACTCCCCCACATGAATGGGGAATGGCTATAAGAGAAAGGAATGCACGGACGAGTGTGTTTTACATGCAAGGATTAATTGCATCTGGATAAGTATGTTTCCTTTTGAACTTTTCGTAGTGAACTTATATCGGATATACTCGGTCAATCGGTAGATTTGCTATCTTTGAACCGTCAAGATTTGTTGTATAACTAGACAACATAAGTCACACAATTAACCCTTAACCATCTATGGTTCTCACGGTTGTGTTCGTTTCAGCCATGAACACCTCCTGTTTCATGAGTGCTTAGAGAATTGGCATTTACTTTCATTCCTCTTGAAGCGGCTTACACTTCACACTCACATATGTGATTTCTAAACGTGTAATCCTATAGATGCACTATTTGGTCATATCTTGCCAGACTTAGCAACTTAATCATTAAAAAGCTTTAAGCTATATTGACGCATCAAAAAGCCTTAATGCTTTACCTCGATTTCTGAACAGGATCTTCATCACGAAAATGGGTTGAGTTATTTGACAATATTGAATCGTTATTCATAATTTGTTTGATCTCTTTGAATCTAGCTCTTGGGATCTCCAGTCTGTTAGGTAGATTTACCGCCATGTTGACTTGTCCTAGGCCTTAACCCCATTCCCTTTAATGATCTTTCAACTGCCTCTATAGATAGGCCTTTTATAAGTGGATCCGATACGTTATCTCTTGACTTTACGTAGTCAATTGTGATAATACCACTAGAGAGTAGTTGTTTAACGGTATTGTGTCTCCGTCGTATATGACGAGATTTTTTGCTATACATAACACTTCCTGCCTGCCTATTGCCGCTTGACTATCACAATATGTACATATAGTGCCAAAGGTTTAGGCCAAAATGGAATATCTTTCAATAAATTCCGGAGCCATTTAGCTTCTTCACCGACCTTATCTAAAGTTACAAATTCAGACTCAATTGTTGAACGGGCGATGCACGTTTGTTTGAATAATTTCCAAGACACTGCTCCACCCCCAATTATGAAAACATATCCACGTGGATTTAACTTTAGATAATCAAGTGATCCAATTTGTATCACTATATTCCTCGATCATAGAGGGATATTTGTTATAATGCAAAGCTTAATTTTCGGTATGTTTTAGATGCCCCAAAACCTATTTCATTGCCATCCAATATATTTGATTGGGATTACTTGTAAACCGGCTCAGGTTACTCATAGCACATGCTATATCTGGTCGCTTACAATTCATGATATACATCAAACTTTCCAATACTCTTGCATAGTCCAGTTGTGAGTCACTTTCACCTTCATTCTTTTGAAGTGCATAAATCACGTCAATTGGAGTTTTCGCAAATTTGAAATCCAAATACTTGAACTTGTCAAGTACCTTTTCAATGCAGTGAGACTGTGATAATGCTAGAACTTGTGGAGTCTTGTGAATTCTGATTCCTACGATCACATCAACAACTCTTAAGTCTTTCATGTCGAATTTGCTAGCCAACATGCGCTTAAGAGCATTTATATCTGCCATGTTTTTGCTCGTTATCAACATGTCATCAACATATAAACAAACAATGACTTCATGTCCTGGAGTGTTTTTAATGTAAACACATGTGTCACACTCGTTGATTTTAAACTCACTTGCCAATATTGTTTGGTCAAACAATGGCATTGTTTGGGTGCTTGTTTAAGTCCATAAAGAGACTTAACAAGTTTGCACACTTCCTTTTCTTTACCCGAAACCACAAAACGCTCAGGTTGTTCCATGTAAATCTCTTTCTCCAATTCTCCATTTAAGAAAGTTGTTTTAATATCCATTTGATGGATTTTAAGACCATACACGACCGCCTGTGCCACTAACACCCTAATAGATGTTATCCTCGTTATTGGAGATTAAACGTCAAAGTAATCAAGTCCTTATTTTTGTCTATAACCTTTGACAACAAGTCTTGCCTTATATATGTCAATAGTGCCATCAAGTTTCATTTTCTATTGAAAGATCCATTTCGAACCTAAAGGCTTATTTCCTGGAAGAAGATCAACTAATTCCCACATATAGTTATCTAAAATTGATTGAATCTCACTATTGACTGCCTCTTTCTAAAATACTGAATCAAAAGATGACATAGCTGCTTTAAAAGTTTGAGGCTCATTTTCAAGCAAGAATGTCACAAAATCTGGTCTAAAGAAAGTAAATGTTCTTTGACGTTTGCTACGCCTTGGATATTCTTCACTTGGAGTATTTTTCTTTCGTTCTTCCTGTGGACATTTCGGTTTTTCACTTAACGACTCGCATTCAGTTTTATACAGATAGATGCTTTCACAAAATTCAGCATTATCTGAATTAATTACCGTATTAATATGAATTTCGGGATTATCAGATTTATGAACAAAAAATCGACATGCTTTACTGTTTGTAGTATATCCAATAAAAACACATCTACAGTTTTTGGTCCGATTTTAACTCTTTTGGGTAAAGGAACTTGTACCTTTGCTAGACACCCCTACACTTTGAAATATTTCAAGTTAGGTTTTCTTCCTTTCCATTTTTCATATGGAATAGATTGCGTTTTGTTGTGGGGTACTCTGTTGAGTATTCAGTTAGCTGTAAGGATAGCTTCCCCCCACAAACTCTGCGGTAATCCGAAACTTATTAATAAAGAATTCATCATTTTCTTTAATGTCTGATTTTTCCTTTCCGCAATTCCATTGGGTTGAGGTGTGTAGGGGTATTAGTTTGATGCATAATTTCATATTCCGAACATTTTTCTGCAACGGAGATTCATATTCTCCACCCCTATCACTTCTAATCATTTTGATATTTTTATTTTGATTGATTCTCCACTTCATTCTTGTATTGCTTAAATGCTTCAATTCTTTCATCCTTACTATTAAGCAAATAAACATAACAATATCGAGTGAAATCGTCAATAAACGTAATAAAATACTTTTTTCCACCTTGAGATAGTGTCAACTTCATATCACAAATGTCTGCTTCAATTCTTTCATCCTTACTATTAAGCAAATAAACATAACAATATCGAGTGAAATCGTCAATAAACGTAATAAAATACTTTTTTCCACCTTGAGATAGTGTCAACTTCATATCACAAATGTCTGCTTCAATTCTTTCATCCTTACTATTAAGCAAATAAACATAACAATATCGAGTGAAATCGTCAATAAACGTAATAAAATACTTTTTTCCACCTTGAGATAGTGTCGACTTCATATCACAAATGTTGAGACAAATCACAAGATCTTCCAACTTCATTTTGCGTTTGTGCTTAAGATAGTTTTTGAAATCTCTCCATGAAGGAGGCAATTTTTCAATCATTACTTGAAATGGTTCATTCACGATCATACCTTCAGCAATAAGATCGTGAAAAATAAGTTGAAACTCTTGAACTTGGATTCCAACGATTTTGTTGTCTATCATTTTATAGTCTAGAAACTTGGCAACGACAAACTTCTTCAAGCATGCATCTTCAGTCTTGTACTTCTTCTCAAATGCGTCCCATAATTCTTTCAAAGTATTTATGTCATTGTAGACATTATACGGTTCACCCTCCAAAGAACGTAGGATATAGCCTTTGCAAAGAAAATCTGTCTGTTTTCACGCCTCAACAACCATAAATTTCTCGTTGTTCGGCATGTCCGCGGCAGGCACTAGAGGTTCTTCACTGGTGAACTTTGCATAGTTCTTCACTGGTGAACTTTGCATACCAAGTGTGTTAAGCCAGGAAAACACTCTTTGTTGTCATCCTTTGAAGTTGGCTCCAGAAAATCTCTCCGGTTTCTCGGCCGGTGAAACAACAGTTCGGCTTGACGAGGCTATCGTCATTGCCGCAACAGTCGCAGAAGAATTTTTGTTATCAGTTGCCATTTCTCAGTGTCAACAATATAAGAGTTAAATTAATGGCAAAATACAGAATAGTAAACAGTATTGTAATGAACGATACACAATATGTTTAATAAATAAAAATCGAAATTTTTATATACTGTTTTACAGTAAACGATGAAGTGTTTATGTTCTTCAAATCGTTTCTGAATTTTAATATTCCGATGAAGTTTTTATATCTTCAAATCAGAATAGAAAAATTCAGAAAGAGTAAAAAATCACACATGTTTTAATCTCCAAAACCATAAAATAGAATACAATAAAATAATTTCCTTAAGTTTGTTAGTCAATGTATTAGTGTAATAAATAACAAAACAGTAAACTATCTGAAATAGCAAAACAGAAACAAAAAGTTAGCAACAAAAGAATGTCGAAATAATTTCTGAAAAAGTAATTTCGGAATAAATCGAACCCACTGAATGCACGGTGTCTTCTTAAGGAAATTATTATTGCCTTCAAGTACCCCAGGTGCTGGAATATTATCCTTCCAGGATACAACGATTAACTCACCGGAATGTTGGTACCAAAAACACCGGTGAAACAGCGAACCACTCGAAGGCTGTAAGACACACTGAAAATTTCGTGCAAAAGAAGAAGATTAGGAAATTTCATAAGAAAAGATTCTGGGATTCAAAACATATTTATAGACTTTTTGGCATTCTTTCTGAAAAGATTGCAGTTTGCAACCTTTTAAAAAACAACCATATCTATTGGAACATGTGGAATATTAATATTAATTAATTAGATGCTTACTTTCTTTTCAATTCATTTAACACCAAGAGAAGTGTTTTCTCAATATAAGTACATTCACTTTTCTTTCTACCGTCAATGAGGGACACTTTGCTCTTTTCAAAGCAAAAAGGAGCTCACTTTCCATCTACTTTCTTTTCTCCATTTCTCATTCACCAATCTTTAATCCCAACATTTAGTAAGGTATTTGTAGTTTTGGATATTTTTAGATGACACAAACACATTATGTTATTGCATTCCACTTAACCTTTTTTTACAAAATCATAGTATGTCTGATTTTAATGTGGTATGAAATTTGCTCAACGCAATTTAATGCTACGTTCACATCCCATTTCAATATCCTGCATTAGGAAAAGTACCATGAAAGAAATTATGATTATGTTAATATAGTTTAAATAAAGAAAGAATTCATATAATATAATATTTTATTTTATTTAATGTCTTATATTCTTTTATTTATTACATTTTTTAAATAAAGTACGGTTTATATTAGCTTAATATTTTATGTTGGTAGGAGTAAGATTTAAATGATTCGGAGAAAGTAGGGTTCTTATAGGTTTTATTAGAGTTCATATATTTATTTTAAAATTATATCTATCTAAAATTACTTTCAGAACGAATATATAAAATACATAAAATAAAGCTCTCATAAAGATTCAAATTAAGGAAAATACTACACAATTTAAATAATAAAAGTAAATTTAAAGTCCTGATAGGATTTTCTACATAATGTTAATAAGGAAAGACATTGATAATTAAATTAAATTTATTAATTTTATAATATTCAATTTATTCATTCCTTTTTCATCTGTCTATTTCTTGATCAATATCCGATGTATTCCTTTTTGGGTTGAATCCTATGAAATTATTTAGGGTTTTAGCTAAATTTCAACGAAGGATATTCTCCTAAAGCATCAATCTTCCAAGCTTTCAAAATTAAGTTCAATATCTTAACGAAAGTTTTGATAGAAATCAGCTGAATTGTTCCTCTTCTCAATGGGAAAGGAACATTACTACATTCAAAATGAAACAGATTATAAAATGCATAAATTGCACTTGAGTTCTACTTACTTTAATAATAATGCATTGAGGGCATTATGTAGAGATCAATAAAAGAGTATGTAAAAGGAAAAGTAAGATCAAGTCTTCAATAAGAATTTTCATTCACCAAATGTTTTCTTTTACCATATATATATATATATACATATATATATATATATATATATATATATATATATATATATATATATATATATATATATATATATATATATATATATATATATATATATATATATTGTGCATTAAAGAACACTTCAACTCCAAAGAATAGGTACACTGCCCTAGGTTTGAGAGTATTCCCATTTAGTTAATTCATTGTAGAGTATTTATACTCCCTTCGGTCCAAAATAAGTGATTTTTTGTCTGTTTTCATGCAGATTAAAAAATTCACCTTTTAGCATTAATTAGCAATGAAATTGACCATATTATCCCACATAAATACTCCTAACACATACTCAACACTATTTACTCCAAGGGCAATGTAGGAAAAAAAATAATTAATTCATTCTTGAAATCTGGAAAAATCACTTATTTTGGATCGGAGAGAATAGTATTTTATATGAATGTGCTATATATTTATCTAGTACTCCATCCGTTTCACTTTATGTGAAATCTTTTTTTTAATCTGTTTAAAAAAGAAACTTTCTAACTTTGATAACAATTTAATTTTAAACTTTTCATTTTAATTTTATTGTGATGAATTATAGCCACACAACTATTTATGATTGATTTTATTGCTGAAACATAGAAAATTCCGCCATAATATGCGGAATTATATATCTTAAGCGCATAATTTTTTTTGGTGAAAGAAAATTGTTTATTGATCCTCAGCAGACAAAGATACTTAAAAGCAGCTGTCTTGCAAAATTCATAATCCATCTCCTATCTAACTCTATAACAAAATTGCTTAACCTTCCAGCAAGAGCATCCCTACCAGCTAGATTTGCCCGGATAGAAGTTATCCCACTGCTCACATATTACGTTGTAATTTCAGCACACGACAATATTTAATATAATATGTTAAATTATGGAGCTTCAACATAATTAAGCATAAATATTATTTTTGAAATTATGATTATTTTTCAATTACCAATCGTAAATCTGACTATTTTTTATTTTTCCCCAACTATTGAAATGTATTTTCTTCTAAGGATTGGTAGGGTAAGCAACTTATACTCGGGTCGTTATACTAATCTAATTAGACCATACACTTATATTATTTAATAATTGTTAATTAATACATATTTACATTTATTTATTATATTACATTAATATGATTTGATTAAATATGATTACTATGCGTAGCCGCCATTGATTCCTACTTTTCAAGAAGACGGTTGGCTTAGCCTTCCAACATCCCATCCCCCCACCCCCACCCCCCACCCTGCATATATAACTTCTTCATTCCATCCCCTTTTTATTGGGGATTGTTTCATTTATTCCAACCAAGTTTTTTTCGCTCCAAGATGACTGACCAAATATCAAAGTGGAACTTAAGCTTTCCTTCTTCTGAAGATTCTTATAGGAAAATGACTTTGAGTCATTTAAAGGTTGACGATGAAGTCTCTTCGACAAACTTTTTGGACAATTCACTACCAACTCTACTAACCTTAGGTATCCCTGGGATGAAAAATCATGAGCTTAAGATTGACTCGAAGACTAGGTCAAGTCCCTGTCATGAAAACCTAGATAGGGAATCAAGAGGGATAAAGAGAAAAGGTGGAGAAAATATAGAGCATTTAGTGCCTGAATTTGATGTGAGTTTGTAGTTCCCATCCTTGTATGTAATCACAATTAGCTCACTGTTTTTATTAATCACACTACTAATAGGATTTGAACCCTCCATATTATAATTTGATCACAATCTTGTTATATATTTATCAGGCTAATGAAAGTGGGAGAACATCAAGAAGGAAAGAAGATGGTTTTCAGCCTTCAAAAGCAAGTTTTGTAGAAATGCATAAAATGAGTGAGAAGGTCAGTCTTTCTTGAATTTCCTTCTTTCTTTTTCTTAATTTATTTTATATTTATGTTATATACATGCAGAGACGTAGAGGACAGTTTGCGAAAAGGGTGAAGGTTCTGGAGGAACTAATCCCCAACTGTAACAAGGTAGATATTACTCCTTCACATTAATTATATATTCTGTTTGTTTAGAACTTCTCTAATATGAAATAATTTATTTCAGTACATTACTTTCTTATCAACTAGAATTTGCAAGAAAAATAGAAATCCCCTTTAATATCTTCCATTTAAACTTTGAAAAGATTAATGATCTTGTTTGCAGTTCTAATATTACTTTGCCTAGTTTTTCCCCAGCTTTTTAATGTTTTCTAATGTCGACTATATATGCTCTTTTGACCAGTCAGGTAGAGCCTCAGTGCTAGGTCAGGCCATACAATACATTCAAACCCTACAACACCAAGTCCAGGTAACTCCCCTCCTCCTAATTTTTACGTCTAAGTGTATGTTGTTTGGGGTGGTGACTAGGACCATGGCCAGAGATAAATGGTTCGAAGAAGGTTCAATTGAATCCCCTTCATCGAAAATAATATATGTCGCGCAAATATAAGTATCTAAAAAGTTGTTTTTTGTAATTTTTGAGTCCTAGTTCTTGGTATTCTTGCCTTTTATTTTTAAGGTCTTATTAAAATTTCTAACGTCGCTATTGGCCAGGACTAGGGGTAGATTTTGACAGTAACGAGTGTTTTAACAAGTTTGCTAATTAATATAATGTACTTGCTTGCTAGGTGATGTCAATGGATCGATTTGCTGAATCCAATCTACTAGCGGGAAATCAAATGATGCAAAGCAACAACAACATACCAAGTGTGATCCCACAAATGATGCAGAGTACTCTCCAATTTAATCCTCACGTGCCCGTAATGCCAAGGGCAGCAATTGGCCCCTTTGTCGGATTTGGAACGTCAATGATGTCTCCACATTTTGCAGCAAGTTATTGGCCGTTATTGCCTGTTGCCAATGTTAATTTGCTGCCTCTCATGCCTGGAATGGAACTACTTTTGCAACAAAATGGCGATATTAACAGACAAGACAGTGATATGGAACAATCAAGCACTATTAATCTCTTCTAGTGCTGGATCGTTATGTCGAAAAGAAAATCAGTGCTTATTTGAAATTGAACTTTTTATAAGTTATCTGGTGCTGTATCTGTGCGCAACTGTTCTTTTTTATATGAAACCTTTAGAAGTGTAATCGCTTTTTAGTTCCAAAAGTTACTAATAGATTAATAAAAAAGAAAATTTGATGACCTTAATGTGAATTACTGGTGTTAGATTCAAAAATATTCGTAGTTGAACTTGTCTTACATATATTTTATGTTTGACTGAATTGAAATTCAAGAACTGTGAAAGCAGCGAGTATTGAGATTACAACAATTTGCGATGGTAAAATAGGGACATTGTGTTAATTGTTTCATTATTGAGTATTTTTAATAATAGTTACACCTCATATATAGCCATTAATAAATTGTGTCAACATTGAGCAATTGACTCAAAATCTCTTTCTTTCCTTCACGGGTCCCCTTGGAATCTTGTTAAGAACTTTGGTATCAAATTTCTTGTACAATTTTTTCATATCTTGGTTCCCTTTGCTTGCTAAATAATCCACCTCGTCTTGATACTTCTCGTACATAGCTGGTAGTGTTGCCAGGCACAGAAACCCTAATAACCCATTCATCAACACACACTCGTGATTAAAATCACAATTCCCTTGGTATAAAAAGAAAAAAAAATACTAAAACAGTAAGGAGCCGTTTGATTCGAAGACAAGTTATACATGGATTAGTAATGCAGATACTAAGTATTGCATTAAATTAATAATACATGGACTAATAGTACATGAATTATTTTTTCGGGATGTTGGGTTTATTGTACTAAAAAAATTGGGCACACAAAGTACCATCTAAATTTTTTATTTACTTTTAAGACTAAAAAATAATAAATTTACAATTAAACCCAGGATATTTGGTCTTCATAGGCTTCTTGGGAACAAAAGATAATTTTATCCGTTTGGTATTTTATCCATGTATATACACCAATTGATATATAAAATAATGCATGGATTAATTAGTTATTTTACATTTAAAAACACGATCAAATAATGTATTAACCCAGTACAAATTACACCATACCGAATGACACCTGAAGATAGAGATGGCAATGGGGGCAGGGGGGACGGGTTTTGTTTGATGTGGGTCGGGACATGTTTACTCTTATGCGGGTCCGGGTGCAAGGCGAGTTAAAATATTTTTAAAAACTTTTAAAGTAGGGTGGGGCGGGTTTAATGCGGGGCAACTTTGAATTTTAGTTTTTTTTAAACAAAGCAATCATCTCAACTACTATTTCACATTCTTCTTCACTAGCACGAATATAATTAATTAATTTGCATAAGTCTCACCAAAATGATATTACATAAGTCACGACATCGTATTAGTTATAGGAAATAATAATAACCCATTTATTTTGGAAGATCAGCGTAATACTCCATCAGTTTTATGTTTATGTGATTCTATTAAACTCTCCATTTTATAAAATAATAAAATGTCAAACAATTTTGTTTTAAAAAATAAAGAAAAAAGAAAAAAATTAAGTAGGGCGGAGCGGGACGAATACTAAAAAAATAACTATGCGGAGCGGGGCGGATTGAAATTTTTGTGGGTTTTACCAAACTCACCCCGCAACCGACCTACCCCGCCCCATTGCCATCTCTGCCTGAAGAGATGAGTCACTTGATGAAAACCTTACCAAGATACAACAGATTCAGAGAGCTGAAATAATTTCCAATAACTGACAACACCCAAAGGAAAGTGATTGCCTGGACCCAAAAATACCAAATTAGTTTTAAAAAATTGCAAAAAAAGAGAATAAAATTGCAATACTGTAGAATGTCTTAACTACCAGGAAAAACGTTCTAAAATCTTTTCCAGATGAAATGTCATAGAACTTCGATAAAATGGAGTTGAATTTTCTGCATAACCATCTGTACGTTGAATCTGATATCATAATTGCACGTAAATCAGGAGGAGCCCTGAAGAATTTAAAATAAAGGAACATATTATTATCAGCATATATAAAGAAATTAACTCAAAACAAGAGCAATTAATTAACTTGTTGTGAAACCATTGCATGAAAAATAATTACCAATCAACAAGTCCAGCCCCAGTAGACCAAATGAATAGAATCAACATCAAGATCATGGAAATGTGACACAAAAGGGAAACAAAGTTGTACTCCACAACTTCAAAAAGGAACCAAATCATTGTGAATCCAACTAGAATTGCAGCTGATATTGTCTTGTCCCTCCATAGTACAATATCCGCAACTGTCAGAGATATTATAAGGGGAAATGGAAATCAGTTTAGTTGAAATTGTTTGTAAGTCTCTTGTGTACATAACAAAGAGAAAGTACATGGCTGAAAGCAGGGGCGGCTTTACGGGGGCGCAAGGGGTTCACTCGAACCCCATTCGCTAAAAAATTACACTATATATAATCTATTTTTTACCTCTATATATTAACTTAGTGGTCAAAGAGGTTCAAAACCTACCTAAGGAGTAAGGTTATAGGTTCGATTTCCATAGCTATATTTCTTAAAAACTTTTTTCTCTTTGAACCCCTTCGCGTAGATCCTGTCTCCCCTACTGGCTGAAAGGTTTTGTATTTGAAACAATGTCTTTGGTACGATGAAAGTCATTTTATAGGAAAAATGTTTTCCTTTTTCAAAAATATTCTTCGGTGATTGATTGGTGAGTGAAAAATATTAATAAAACACTATCGATAAAAAATCAATAATAATATTAGTAAATCAAAGATTGTTTTGATGAACTATTTTTTGAGTACTAATTAAAGATTAATAAACTTTTTTTGTACCAAACACACTCGAAAATGAAAAAAAGGTCACCTTTTCCTCCTCCAAGAATTGTATGAATGGGTCTTTGACGAGCAAATAATCTTTTAGGAGGTGCTGAAGTTGAAGGGTGGGGATCATCAGAATCAGAAGAATAAATGGGCATGATTTAAAACTTGAAGAAAAAATCGATATTGAACAGTTGTTAATATCTAAAAACAAATGATGATAGAGTTGGAACAGTGGAGTTTTTATAAGTAGTTGTAATTCAAAAGCTAATTGGCTGCTAGCTTATAATAAGAGAAACAATACAAGCAAAGAAAGGAATGGCTTTAGCATGTCATGGAATATCTGCTTTACATACATGAGACTTTCCCTCTCTTGTAGCTCTTTGTTATTGGAAGATTATGTATTACTTAATCCTCTAATTAATACCTCTAAACTTCGCAAGTTGGACGATGTGGATGTAAAAGTTGGCCTTTTCTTTTGGCTGTTACTTTTTTCCTTTTCCAGGTTGGAAAATTCGGTAAAAATCGAATCTTTACATTGATCAAATGTATGACTACGATTAACTCCACTTAAAAAACATCAAAAAATAACACTCTCTCCAACGTCTAACCCAACGACTATATTGTCCAGCGCGTCTCTTCACGCTCCACCAGATGGAGCCGGGGTGGAGCCGTCGGGAGGCCTACTTCTGGCGCGTAAGGAGAAACAAAACATCTCTCTTGAGGGAGCGACACTATACCCACTGAAGCAATTGAAAAGAAAATCTCTTATGTGACATCGGTCACGGCTCCGTCAAACTCGAATTTGAACCCAATACGCCATGAAAGGGAAAAAGTTATTGCAAAGCATATAACTCACAATGGAATGCCAGTTGTGATATTCAAGGTTAAAGATTATTATGACATAATGGCAGAAGAATGTAAGTATACTATCGTTGGTCGATTTCTTAAACCCCACCCCCAAATTGATAGAATTAGGTCAAGGTTTAAGGAGCTGTTAACGCTGAAAGGATCTGCCAGAATTGGTGTCTATGACAATTACAATGTCTTCATTGATTTACTTAACGAGGAAGATTGGAAAACGGTATGGTTTAAAAGGGTAATTGAAATTGATGGTCGGCAAATGTAGTTACGAAAACGGTCCCCTGATTTTAAGCCTGAGGAAGACCTTCTTGTTGCCCCCGCGTGGGTTCTACTGCTGGGATTGCCATTTCACATGCACACATGGGATTATATTAAATAAATTCTTAGCTCTGTTGGAACCCCTTTGGTTCCAGATGCGGCAACTTATGGAAGAACTAGACCAAGTATGGCCAAGATTAGGGTGAAGGTTAATCTTCTTAAACCTCTGCCGGAAAGTGTATTCATAGGCGAAGAATATGAGGACTCACCACTAGATGGTTACACTCAAAAATTGGAATATGAGGGCATACCTAAGTATTGTGAGCGTTGTACGAAATAAGGGCACAACGTGATTGAATGTAGGGCTTTAGAGAAGAAGATTGCAACTAATGTCGAGGAGGTACAAGACAAAAACAAGGGGAAACCAACTAAGAACAAAATAGATGGTAAAGAAGAAGATCACAATAGAAATATAGAAAATGATGAAACAAAAATAGGAAGAATCAGGAATTAGTAGAGGGAGAACAACTTCTGAAGACAAAAACTCTCTCAATACTGAAAGGATAAAACAAGGACTGACAACCCTTTGTTACAATTGAATATTGATGCAGAAACAAGAAGGAAGAAGAAAAAGAATAAGAAAGCAAAGAAAATGCCAAAAAAGAAAAGCAGTGTCAAAGTCAAACCTGTTATCCGAGATAAGATCACTAAGAAGCACTATCAAGTTAAGTTTTCATCATTTCCACAACAATTAGCAGCCTCGATGATTGAAGCTAATCAGCAGGAGGATACTCTTAATCAAGACCGAGCAGCAAAAGGTGAGCTTACATTTACTACTAATCAACAACAAGATACAGGAAAAATCAGAGTAGATGGTACAGGGAAGGAGGAAAAGAGCAATGATAAAGAAAGCAGTGACCAACAAAAATCAAAGGGAGACAATCGTGAAAATATTGAGGCTACAACTGAGGAAGTCAAGTCAACTAGCTTACCCTCAGAGACCAAAAACCAAAAAGCCATAAATGTTGGCATTGATCATAACTAGGAACACATGACAAATCAAAGCCAGATGCCAGAATGTTGCAACCAAGGACAAATCAACCATGTAGAACAAGAAGCTACTACGGAATCCAAAACTATGACGGATGGAGATGAGGTTACTTCTCAGAACCAAAATGAAGATGGATCTTCTTACACTAGAGGAAGAAGCAGAAACATAAAGAATGATACACAAAAAGATCTTACAAAGACTACAGAAAATTTCATAGGAAAGGGTGACTCTCGTGAATTTCCACTGGCCAGAGGATGAAGCAGAAACAAAAAAGTTGGAAGACAAACCAAAGACAAAACATCCACTTCCTGTAAAGGAAGGAGAAACAAACAACACACCTCCCCCTCAACCCAATGATTAGTACAATCTTTTGGAATATAAGAAGGGTGAGGTCCAAGAAGGCTATTCACAGGCTTAAACTTCTTATCAAAATCAACAAAGTGGTTTTTCTGGCTATCTTCGAACCCTTTGTGGATATGAGTAAGATAGATGGGTACAAAAGGTTCTTAGGATTTCAACAATGCCAGGCTGATGTTTGATGTCACTGGTAAGATCTGGTGCTTCTGGAACTACCTGAGGTGCTGGCAAACAATGAACAACAAATTACTTTCAAAATGAAAGATAATGTTGCAGCACAATAATATATGCCAAATGTACTACTAGTGAAAGAAGGGATTTGTGGAATAACATTCATAACATGAACAACACTATTGATGGCCCATGGTGTATTGGTGGTGACTTCAACATTATCATGGATTCAGCTGAAAAACTAGGGGGTGATCCCCATAGGGCATACATAAGTCAGGATTTTATTAGCACTATGGATTCATGTGGCTTAATGGACATTGGCTTCACTGGCCCAAGATACACTTGGTGTAACAACAAAATGTCTAGTAAAAGAATTTGGAAGAGAAATGGACAGAATAATGATCATTGATCAATGGGCTCAACTCTTTCAAAACAATATGGTGAAACATTTGGTAAGGAATGGTTCTGATCATAGACCCCTTCTACTAAAGTGGCATAATGATCAACAACATCACATCAAATACTTCAGATTTTTCAAATTCTGGACCTCTCAACCAGGTTTTCTGGATATGGTTCAGGAGATATGGAACACAATATTAAAGTTAATGCTATGTGGAGGCTTCAAAGTAAGCAAAACTTCTTAGTAAGCATCGTCAATGGTCAAAGGATTACATTAGGGACATTCACGAACAAGTATGCTCTTGGGAAGCTAAAGTGCAAATCCTGGAAGAGGTTGATATGCAAAACAACAATGATAAAGGAAGGGAAGATCTAAACAGAGGTTATGCTGAATATACTAGGTGGTTGGGTCTGCAAGAATCCTTGATGAAACAGAAAGCTAGAATTAATTGGTTCAAGGATAGTGACTGCAACACTAGCTATTTTCATAGTATCCCGAGAGACAGGATAAGAAGACTTCAACTACATAGAATTAAGAACCACGGAGATAGATGAATACAAGGTGCTGAAAAAAATGCCAAGGTCGTTGTCACGCACTTTAAGAGATTATTCAATCTAGACCAGCAACCTACTATGCGCAATGATATCCTTAATTGTATTCCTAACCTTATTATAGAGGAAGATAATGATATATTGATTATGATGCCTTTGGAAGAAGAAATCAAAGAGTCTATCTTCAGTATGAGCACTAATAGCTCTGCTGGACCTGATGGCTGTAGACGCGTAATTTTTGACTCTCCTAGAGATTTTATACATTTTAGCATTTAATATTTAGTTTAGACCTAATATCGTCATTTTAGCTAGTTTTAACTCTTTTACTTTATTTTAAGTATAAAAATTAAAAAATACAAAAAATGAGTTTATTTTAATATTTAATTAATTAAGTTTTAATTAATATTTTTAGAATTATAAATTTTGTATCATTTTTAAAAAGAAAAGTGAGCTTTTGGGTTGTAAAGTCTATTTTTTTTATTTTTGGCCCAATTTTAAAAGCTCATTCCTCTTAGCCCAATACCCACTACGCTAAAAAACCTTAGGCTCTCTCTTTTTTTTGGGGGCTCACTTGAAGAGACCATCTAGACCCCGGAGACAAAAGAGGACAGCAGCCCTTTCCCTCACCGGAAAAATGAGCCACCAGCTCGCCGGAAAGGGAGGACACCATAAGACAGAGAGACAACGGAGGAGGCAGCAGCTTCCCAACGCCCTCACCTCATATCCACCACGCCGGCAGCAGCTTCCCAACGCCCTCACCCCATCTCTACCACACCCTAAGACAAGAGAGCTGTCGCCGCACCAAGCTCGCCGGAAATCCGGCAGCACCATCGCCGCTGCTTTCTTCCTCATCACATCCATCACTCACCTTCAACCTACACCACTAGATCGCCGACCTCCCTCATCTCCTTCACCTTACTGCCGACGACCTCCTTATCCCTGCCGTCGCGACTCCACTCTCATCGTTCACTTTCATACACACATAAGGGAACGGACGAGAAATAGAAGCTGAAAAACAAAAACAAACGGAGGATTTTGGGACAGAACTTGAAAAAATGAGGGTTTAAGTGTAGCTTTTGATGTCTTCTTCTTCGGTTATTTTAGTTGGATTTTGATCTCAAATTCAAAAAAGGTACAAAACATTAAAAAAAAATCAGCTTCTTCCTTGATTTCTAATTTTAAAAGATGAGATTATACGAGGTCGGGAGCTGAGTCGAGGTCGACTCGAGTTTCGCGTTCGAGGTTCCATTGTGTCAAGCGGATTCCAACCCAATTTTTGTTCGCGGTTTTTGATTTGCCTCCCTGCTATTCTCTTCCATTGTGTCAGAAACTTTGTTTTTTTCATATACTAAAGAAATCTGCTGCCATACAGGTTCTTTCCCTTATTCCTTTTCTATTTTCATGTAGGTTAGTGTGTTTGTTGGTTTTTTATCGTTTAATATTTTATAATTGTGTCTGTCCGTTTCTTATTCAACTTCTGCTATTAGAACTTGCTAGTGTTAAAATGAGTGTAAATTTGATCGGATTTCATGTTGCCATAGTCCCATTACATAGTCTCTGTGGTTATTAGTTTCACGTGATCGATGCTTTGTTGATTATCTGTTTTGGACATTAGAATTGAAAGGGAGAATGGGGGAGGCCAAAGCCCAATAATAGTTAATTTGTTTGTATTCTTTAGGAAATGGGTTTAGTCAAACACATGAAATGAGGAAGCCAAAAGAAGATGAGCAGGAACTAAGTTTTATTTACTTTAGCTTAAGTTTATTTCTATTTTTCTTAATCGCTACAAGCATGTTTAGGTCGTTAATATTTATAAACAATCGCTAGTATGCTTTAGTCGCGATTAACAATAAATGATCGTGGCTATGGGTACGGTTCTCGTGGCATGGTCACGATACGTAAATCCCACTCGGGTGTGCATTTCATGTGACCCGACCATAACTGCTAATAATAATAAAATTAACATGTTGTAAATTGTGGGTACGGTTCCCGTGACGCGATTCACAATGTGTGCAAAAACTAACGAGTGCGCGACATCGCGACTTGTTCAAACAACTCCATAAGTAATCAGAAGCGGGTAAAAGTTAAAAATGCACAATAGGTTTAAAACATGTTTTAAAATCAGATAAATAGGCCAATATTAATAGTTGAGCGATCGTGCTAAAACCACGGAATCCGGGAATGTCTAACACCTTCTCCCGGGTTAACAAAATTCCTTACCCGGATTTCTGTGTTCGCAGACTGTAAAACAGAGTCAATTTTTCCTCGATTCGGGATTTAAACCGTTGACTTGGGACACCATAAACTATCCCAAGTGGCAACTCTGGATTTTAAATAAAATAATCCTGTTTCGATTGTCACTTAAATTGAAAAAACTCCCTTGTACCCTACCGGGGTAGTGAAAAAGGAGGTGTGACAATGGCTTTAGTGGGAAATATTTCAAGCTACATGGGATATCATCAAACATGACATCATTGAATTTGTCATGGATTTCTTTAAAGAGAAGAACCTCACTAAATTTTATTCCTACACCTGCATTGCTCTCATTCCCACAGTGGGTTCTCCTTCCATATTTGAAGATCTTAGACCTATTAGTCTAAGCAATTACACTAGTAAGATCATCTCAAAACTCTTATCCAGAAGGTTGAACTCTCTTCTGTCTAAGCTAATCTCTGAAAATCAAAGTGGATTTGTCTCTAGGAGACTAATTACGAAAAATGTGATGCTAGCTCAGGAGATCATTCATGATATCTCCAAACCTAACAAGGGAGGGAATATTGTTATAAAACACGACATGGCTAAAGCCTATGATAGGCTTTCCTGGAGCTTCCTTATTGATTTCCTAAACAAATTTGGCTTCTGTAAAAAATGGTCTGATATGATTTGGAGAATGGTCGAATGTTTGGTACTCGATTATTATTAATGGAACAAGACATAACTTCTTTAGTTCTTCACATAGTCTCAAGCAAGGGGATCCTCTACTCCTCATCTCTTTATTCTTGTTGCAGAAGTATCGACTAGATCTTTGAACAATCTCATTCATAAGGAGAACTTCACTAACTTCTCTATGAACAAGAGAGGTCCTCAAATTAATCACCTAGCTTATGCTGACGACATTGTTATATTTCTGTGGTGGTAACTCAAAAACTGTCAAGATGGCGATGAAAGAAATCAGAAAGTCTGAAAAGGCATCGGGTTAGCTTGTCAACAAGGATTAAAGCTTCTTTCTCACTGGCTCTAAAGCTAGTGCTTATAGAATCAACAGATTGAGAGATTGCACATGATTTATGGACAAGAGCTTCCCTTTCATTTATCTTGGTTGTCCAATTTACATTGGTAGAAAAAAGATATGCTTCTTTGATAACATGGTTTCCAAAGTTGTTAAGAGATTGAATGGATGGCAAGGTAAAATTCTAACCTACGGTGGCAGAGTGGTTCTCACCAAGATTGTTTTATAGTCTCTGCCTAGTTACACGCTTACTGCTTTAAACCCTCCCAAAGGCACTTTAAACCTTACTGAGAAATACATGGCTAGATTCCTTTGGGGAACCACTGGGGAAAAAAAAAGAATTATCATTGGAGCTCTTGAAAAAATTTGTGTTTTCCTAAAGATGAAGGTGGCATTGGTATTAAAAGTCTTGAAGATATCTCTAACACATTAACTATCAAGATATGGTGGAGGTTTAGAACAAAACCTTCATCGTGGGATGATTTCCTTAGAGCTAAATACTGTCCAAGAAGTCATCTTGTTAAAAAGAAATGGATCACGGGTAACTCACAGGCTTGGAAATACCTGCTATTGGCTAGAGGCAAAGCAGAAGGCAAAATCACTTGGCTTGTTAACTCTGGTGACTGCAATTTTTGGTGGGAAAATTGGACAATGACAGGTCCTCTGGCTTATAGCAATGCTAATATTGTTACCACCATTGGCAATACAACCAATGTTCGCGAGTGTATTCGCAATGGTGGCTGGGACATGAATAAGTTGTGCAACACTCTTACAAACCAAATGGTTAAAGTTATTAGCAACATCAACATTGGCCAACCAACTGATGTAGATGATTCTGTATGGAATATAACTGAAGATGGCCAATACTCTAATAAATCTGCCTGGCATACTATCCGAAATCTGAGACCTACAAACATGTTCTTCAGTAAGCTTTGGAATAATTCTATCCCTTTTAAATTCTCATTTCTTATTTGGAGATTGTGTTTAGGTAAACTTCCTTTTGATGAAGTACTTGCTAGATTTGGAAACCAATTAACCTCTATATATAGTTTCTATCTAACAATGATTCTATTCAACAAACCTTGTGGAGGGAGAAACAACTGGGCATATTTGGAAATACATTGGTGCTCCTTTAGGAATAACTCACCACCAATGGCCGATCAAAAGAGTTATTAAGGAATGGTGGGGCATTAATCCAAGAAATGCTATACACAAGCTTTTATTACATATTGCTCCGGTGGTCATGTCACGACCTCAAATCCTAAATCGGCTGTGATGGCGCCTATCGTGGAACTAGGCTAGACAACAATCACATATTTACAATTTTCTTTTCAAAATTTCCCAAATCATTATCAACATTTCATAAAACGTATATAAATCTTTAAATTTTTAAATCTAAACAAACAAGCTAAACCATCTACAACCATTCCCAAGATCCGGAGCCAACAGGTCATGAGCATCTAAGAATACTACCAAGAATACTACTATCACGATACATAAATTTATGAAGAACTAAGTACAAAACAAGAAAGGGGAAGACAGAGATGTTGCGGACGCTGCCAACTACCTCGATGTCCCGACTACGGCTCCATGAGTAATAAGATGGCCAACGCCGGTATCAACACCTGAATCTGCACACAAAGGTGCATGGAGTAATGATGAGTACGCCAACTCAGTAGTAATGAAAATAAATCAGGTCTTGAGCAGCAAGAAACACACATAATCAAATCATCAAGTCACAATAAAACAACCTTTCTTTCCAACAGTGTATACAACAAATCAGTACGCCTTAAAAGCCAATTTCAGTAAAACTCTTTTGAAAAATTGTAATTTCCAATGACTTCAGTAAAATACCCAAGAAGTATTAGTTTAAAGATGAAATGAATCGTAAATAGTCACTCAGGTAACACAAGTATCATAAACCGCCCCTCGGGCAATCACCACCCAGAATCACTCACTCAGCATACCTCACAATCACTCAGTATCATGCCACTCGGGCAACCTCACTGTCACTCATGCCTCCCAATTACTCATCACTCGGCACTCGACACTCGCACTCAGTAGGTACCTGGGGGTGTACAGACTCCAAAGGGGCTCTTACAGCCCAAGCACTAAAATCAAGCCAAATCATGGCATCAAATCACTCTCAGGCACTCGGCCTATCATAAACATGCTGCACCGTGCAACCCGATCCAATATCATATCCTCACAATCAGGCCCTCGGCCTCACTCAGTCAGAAACGTGCTGCAGCGTGCAGCCCGACCCAATATTATATCCTCACAATCAGGCCCTCAATCTCACTCAGTCAGAGACATCTCAAAAAGCCACTCGGGCTATCAGTAAACGGGGTACTCGACCCAAAATAACATTTTATATTTCAAAATAGTGCAACTAAGACTGAGTTTGAAATCAGTTAAGCATAATATGACTGAGTGTAAATCATAAGTTAACACAGTGAGGAAAAACAGTAAACAACCCCCAAGGGGTCTAAACAGGTCGGCACAAGGCCCCAAAATGGCATGCAGCCCAAGAATACAGTAGTAGTCTTAAAACACAATTTACCATATGATTTTCGAAATAACTACGCAACCCATAGTTTCCACGGGAAGGACCAAGTCCAAGTCCCCAATCAGTGCACGCCGCCCACTCATCATCCAGTTTGTGCGTCACTCCAAAACAGGACCAAGTCTAAGTCTGGGGTTTCATACCCTCAGGACAAGATTTAAAGTCATTACTTACCTCAAACTAGCCCGACAAGCTACTCCGCAATATTCTTGCCCCTCGAATTGGCTCCCGAATGCTCTGAATCTATCAAAATCAGATTTATCACATCAAAATATGCTAGGGAGGTGAAACCCAATCAAAGAATATCACAATTCCTGAAATTGGCCAAACCCGACCCTCGAGCCCATGTCTCGGAACTCTATAAAATTTATACCATAACGATCCTCATCCTCTCACGAGTCTATACATATCAAGAACACTGAAATCGGAGTCCAAATGACCCCTCAAATCCCCATTAGAAGGTCTCTTAATCTCAAGCCCTAATTACCCCTTTTTACACTGATTTCCCCCAAATTAACACCACTAATTAGGTATCTAATCACATATAATCAAGTTATGAAGTCAAGAATCTTACCTCCAAGTGATTCCCCTATGGTTTCCTCAAAAATCCCTCTCCAAAGCTTCAATCGCGTATTGGCTTTTTATATACAGTCCATGTATTTCTTCACTGCGATCGCGGGACCACCCACGCGATCGCGAAGGACAAACTCACTGACCCCCAATCTTTACTCATTGCGATCGCAACTTATACCCCGCGATCGCGATGCTTAGACTCCCTGACCTATGCGATCGCAACCAGCTCTATGTGATCGCATAGAGTAATTCCAATGTTTCGCTGCCACTCCAAATTCTTCTATGCGATCACGACTTTAGACCCGCGTTCGCGATGCACAGCCTCACCACACTACGAGATCGCATCCCTGACTCTGCGATCGCGTACAAGGACACCTGCAACAGAAACACTAGATTTCAGCAGACTCCTAAGACAAAAAATGCCCGTTTGAGCATCCGAAATACACCCGAGGCCCCCCGGACCTCAACCAAACATACCAACACATCTCATAACATCATTAAAACTTAGTCGAGTCTTCGAAACACCAAAAACAACGCAAAAACACCAAAATCACATCGAATTCAAGCCTATGAACTTTGAAATTTCTAAATTCCACCAACGATGCGAAACCATCCAAAACACCTCCGATTGACCTGAAAATTTGCACACATATCCAAAATGCCATTACAAACCTGCTCCAACTTCCGGAATTCCATTCCGACCCCGATAGCCTATTTTCCACTGCCGACCGGAATTCGATAAAAACTAACTTTCGCCAATTCAAGCCTAATTCTACACCGGATATCAAAAATACATTCCGAACACACTCCTAAGTCTCAAATCACCTCAAGAAGCTATTCGAGCCATAAAATCCGTATTCGGAGGTCGTTTACCAAGAAGTCAACTCCCAGTTGACTTTTCTAACTATAAGGCTACTCCCAGAGACTAAGTGTCTCAATTCTCATTACAACCACTCCGAACTCGAACCACCCGATTCTAACACATCATAAATAACGAAAAAATGCATAACAAGGCAGAAACATGAATAACGGTGCAAATTCTACGGAACGACCGACCGGGTCGTTACAGGTCATCTGCTGGAAACTTTGGAATACCTGGACGGGATGTAAATATGGGGAGTAAAAAATAATTACAAAAGTAGGATTGAATTTCAAACCATTTGGCACATTCAAGCATCCCTTCAAATTACCTATCCCGGCTATAATGTAATAGGTACATGGCCCATCATTTGTAATATGATTGAAAGACTTCAACATACAGTAAATATCAAGCAAGTCACTTGGAAGAAGCCTATGGCGGGATGATCAAACTCAATACAGGTGGAAGCTTTATCAGAGAAAATGGAAATGATGGCATTGTAGGTGTTGTCAGAGGCAGTGATGAAGAATTCCAAATGGCATTTTCTTTCCCTGTGCACTATAGCAGTAACAATCAAGCTGAAGCAATGGCGGCCAACTTTGGCACTAAATGGTGCACTTAACATGGGTTAAGCATGATTCATATTGAATTGGATTCCATGGTTATTGCCAATATGCTTATCAACAGGGGAACCAACAACCTTAAATTAAAGAATATCATCATGTATACTACTCATGCTCTCAGAGACGCTACTGTATAGATTTCTCATTGCTTCAGAGACGCAAATCAAGTGGCGGATTTCTTCGCTAAGTTAGCTTCTTCTAGTGAAACTGTCACCTTATATCACTCTCTCCAAGAGATGCCAAGAGAGTCTAAGAGACTATTTCAGCTAGATGGATGGCAGCTTCCTTCAATGAGAAGAAGATATGATAAATGTAATTTTTTTTGTAAGTTGATTGTATAGTTCAAATTGATGAAAGGAACTAGGCTTTCCTTTCTTTCAACAGTTGTAGAGGTAAGGTCCATGTCCCCCTCTATTTTGTACTCTTTTGTTTATATATAGACATGGTAAGGGTTTTGCCTAACCCCCACACCAAAGGCTCCAGCCTGAAGGTGATGGCTTCAAATAATAAAATGTATGACTACGATTTTTTAATAAGCTACCACTTTATAACTCTCAAACAAGGCAAACATTTCTAGTTATGTTCTCTCTTTAACTCGATTTATCTTTTTCTGTCGTATCAATATTACTTAGTTCATACTGGAAAAACTACCTAAATTTTCAGTCCATAAAGAATTTCAACCAAAGCTAGTCGAAAAACAGAATATCTAGGAAAAAAATACAATATAGCCACTCTCAAAATAATAGCCGAAAAAATGTACATCTTTTTTATATTTTTTTTGTATATATACATTCTGTATGTTATAAACAAAAATAATACAAATTTTATGTACTTTTTCGGCTACCAAATATAAATAATTTCTGGAGCAGGCTAAAAGTGATGATACCCCAAATATATACTCAAAAAGGCCCAAATATCATTTTAATCCAAAGAGTTTTAAGTTAATGTCGGTTTCTCTTCACTCTCCTTCTATTACTCTAGGATGCTCTTCACTAGTAGATTACAATTTGTAGGTTATTTCAATTTGCTCGTGTATGAAGAGAGCCTTAATTCAAATATAGCTAATAGCATTTCAATTTGCAACACTTATGACAGAAATTCAAGTACAAAAAAAATAATCAAAAAAGTGATAAATGAAAATCACAAATGCCATTAGGTAGAGTGCTCTCTCTTTGTAAATTTGAATTTGGTTGACTGAGCGGTAATAATTTCACATTTATTACCCACAAAAATTACAAATGCAAGTGTGTTGATACAATAACTTAGTAAAATAATTTGAAAAGTGAAGAAGATTGAGCTAACACTCTATTGAAATCCATTGAAGCTGGGTTAAGCTTGAGTTTCAAAATTCGATATTTTTTAAATTGAAAATTATTATGAGTGGACGTTATTGGAATAGATTAGATACATCTCAAGGAGTTTGAAGCTCAATTTAGGACGAACGCGTGGAGATTTGAGGTTGTTTGAATTCAAATTTGAGCCAAATTCGAAGTAAAAGATGAACATAGAAGAA
The DNA here is from genome assembly GCA_005239495.1 of Nicotiana undulata. Lineage (NCBI taxonomy): Eukaryota > Viridiplantae > Streptophyta > Magnoliopsida > Solanales > Solanaceae > Nicotiana > Nicotiana undulata. The sequence goes on from ML285447.1 coordinate 41,313, forward strand.
GATGAGATGTGTATCACACCGTGTATCTTCCGTGTTTGTGTATCACATAAATATCATATGTGTATGTCTTGTACATCCATATAAGCATGCGTCTGAGATTTATGCGTGATACATTTTTGACATATGTGTCCCAAAGGAACTTTATAAACTCGAATTTAACTACAAATTTTGATTCCAAATCCCTTCCAATCTTTCTCAAATTTTATATATTGCCTCATCTATTTGTTCTCAACAAATTTCAACCATACCCATTGAAAAAAAGATTCCTTTTGTGCCTAGTTTTTTAAATATTGTATATCAGTGGTAACGAATTTTGACTCCAAACTATTTTAATTCACCTTCAATCTTCCTCAAATTTTCTATATTGCTTCATCTACATGTATTCAACGAATTCTAACATTACCTATTAAAATAATAATTTGCATTATTTTTTTAAATGTTGTATATCATTAATGTTTTTTTTGCTATTTTTGGTAGCATGACTAACATGGCTAATTGTTGGTAAGTAGTATCTTTCTATGATACACCTATGTATTTCCCTTAATTTTAGGAAATTTTACCTCCTATAGTAAACTATCACTCCTTATTAATTATAAACCAAAACAATTTCAAAATATTATTACTTATAGCCACATTTTCTATTTTATAGCAAAATAGGTAATTATTTATACCTCATTAAGGCATGAAATACGCCAATTACTTTCTCTCTCTCTGTCTCTCTCTCTCTCTCTCTCTCTCTCTCTCTCTCTCTCTCTCTCTTCTCTCTTAGAAAGATTCCAATCCTCTCATCTACAAAATCGTCGGCATCATCGTCGTGGTGATCGTCAGAATCGTCAGTGCCAGAATCGTCGGCGTCATGATCCACTATTGGCTCATCCTCTTAGGTTGTAACGACCCGACCGATCACTTTGATAGTTATAGCTACGTTTCTCCCATTTCTACTTTTTTGTGCTTTACAAATGTATTATGTCTTACCGGATTGGTTGGTTCGGGTCCGGAGTGGTTTCCGAGTGAATTGAGGCACTTAGTATCTTAATTGAAATCTTAAGTTGGAAAAGTCGACCGGATGTCGACTTTTGTGTAAACGACCTCGAATTTGAATTTTGATAGTTCGGTTAGCTCCGTTAGGTAATTTTTGACTTAGGAGCACGTCCGTAATGTGATTTGGAGGTCCGTAATAGAATTAGGCTTGGTTGGCGAAATTGGAATTGTGGCGATTCTGTCCGGTAGTGGAAATTTTGATATCGGGTTCGGATTGGATTTTCGGAAGTTGGAGTAGGTTCGTGGTGTCATTTTTGACTTGTGTGTAAAATTTGAGGTTAATCAACCGTGGTTTGATAGGTTTTGGTGTCGTTTGCGGAATTTCGAAGTTTAGAAGTTCTTAGGCTTGAATCCAGGTGTAATTTGTTTTGATGTTGTTTTTAGTGATTCGAAGGTTCGGCTAAGTTCGTATCGGGTTATAGTACTTGTTGGTACATTTGGTTGAGGTCCAGAGGGCGTCAAGGTGATTTCGGGTGGTTAACCTCTTGAAGGGAGTTAAGAAAATGCAGTTGAAGTTGCTTCTACTTGTGTAACCGCACCTGCGGAGTGGGAACCGCAAGTGCGAGTCTGCAGAAGCGAAGAAGGAGCTACAAATACGGCCAAGAGGGAGTTGGGCAGGAGACGCAGGTGCGAAGGTTTTCTCGCACCTGCGAGGGTCGCAGATGCGGGCAGCTGGGCGCATGTGCGAAGGATGGCCCTAGGTGATATGTATTCCCGCACCTGCGATGGGCGCAGATGCGATCTTGGGGCCACAAGAGCGAGTCAGGATTTTTAAGCGAAATTTGCACCTGCGATGGAATTTTCGCAGATGCGGCGTCGCAGAAGCGACAAAAGAATCGCAGGTGCGGTATTTCTGGGCAGAAAAACACCAGCTCGAGGGTAGGACTTTCATTTTCGATTTTGGACTTGAGAAGCTCAGGAGAGAGGCGATTTTTTTAGGGTTTTCAAGAAAACATTGGGGCTAAGTAATTCTAACCCGGATTGGTCTAAGTTTCGTGAATCTATGGCTTTCTTCATCACCTAATTAGGGATTTGAGTTGGAAATTTGGGGGTCTAGGGTTTGGGAATTGGAGAGTGAACTTTGGGGTTTTCGGAGGGGCAATTGAGGTCGGATTTCGATAAATTTGGTATTGTTAGACTCGTGAGTGAATGGGCTTTCGGGTTTTGTGATTTTCGTCGGGTTTCGAGACGTGGGTCTGGGGGGACGGGTTGAGCCGATTTCGGATTTTGGGATATATTATAGTAATTCTCTTGTGGGAATAATCCTTTTAGCCTATATTGATTATCTCCTTCTATTTGTGGTTCGATTCAGGGCATTGTGAGGACGATTCGAAAGGCAAGGGCATTTCAGAGTAGGATTTCTACGTTGTTAAGGTAAGTAACGGTCTTAAATCTGGTCTTGAGGATATGAAACCCCTATAATTAGTATGATGTGAATATTTGGAGGTGACGCACATGCTAGGTGACGGGCGTGCGAGCGTGCACCGTGAGGAATTGAGACTTGGTCTGTCCCGTGAGTCTGTAAAGTTGAATAATCTATTATTATTACCCGTTTTTCCTTGTTTTGAGTAATTGACTGCCTTTCATGTTAGACACCATGCTTAGTCCATATGATATCACTGTTCGGGCCGCAACGTTCGAATACTTGTTGAATTGACTGCTAATTGTTGTCTTGTACTCATTAACTATTTTACTTGTGTATTATATATCATCTCTCTCTCATTTTTTGTTGATACTTGTTGTATTCTCTGTTTGGGCTGATTATTGTGATATTTTGTGAGCTCGAGAGGCTTGAGCGACTAGTAACTGAGATAAGGCCTGAGTGCCGAGCTGTGAGTTATGTGAGGTAATATATGTATATATGTATATATGTATATATATACATATATATATATACATATATATATATATATATATGTGTGTGTATATGTATATGTATATGTATATGTATATGGATCGGGTTGCACGTCGTAGCAGTATTGGACCGGACTGCATGCAGCAACAGTATTGGATCGGGCTGCACGCCGCAATAGTATTGGATCAGGCTGCACGCCGCAGTAGTATTGGGTCGGGCTGCACACCGCATCAATATAGCGCTTGGGCTGAAGGATCCCCTCCGGATTCTGTACACCCGCAGTGAGCGCAGGTATCTATTGAGAGTGTGTATTGAGGGCTGAGAGACGAGAGTATGAGATGTTTATATTAGTTGAGTGACTATTACCTTGAGAGGCTGTACTTGCTTTTTATTTATTGTTTCACTTCGTTGATATCTGTTGTTGTGGGAAAATTGCTGGGAGTTTCATATTTGTTTTACTTGAGCTCGAACTGATTTGACTTAAACAACCGGATTTGAAAGCATGTTCACTCTTTACTGAACTGTATTTACATAGATCGTCACTCTTTCTCAGTTACTTATTTAATTTTGTTACTTGTTGAGTTGGTTGTACTCATGTTATACCCTGCACTTCATGTGTAGATCCAGGTGTGTACGGTTCAGGCGGTCGCTGAGTTCTTGTGCGGACTGACTTTCAGAGACTTACGAGGTAGCTTCCGACGTCCGCAGTCCTTGTTCCTCCTTTCTTATCATCTTATCTCTTTTGTATCGGCATTTGGCACAAATTGTAGTATATTCTCTTTCTAGACCGTTGTTAGATGCTCATGACTTAGTGACACCTCGATGTCAGACTGTTATTCCGCACTTGTGTTTTGGGTCTTTACCCCGTTGTTATGTAAACCTTCTGTTAGTTTAACTGCTTTAGCTCACTCTGTTATATATATTGAAAGCGTATTGAGAATGTTGGGTTGCCTAGTTCCACGATAGGCGCCATCATGACAGGTTAGGTATTTTGGGTCGTGACATAGGCGAACATATATGGCCATGGATAATGGAGGAAGTTTAAGATACGAAAATTTGTGATAAATGATTCAAAAGGAATATCTTCCGCGTGCTAGCGCCTTCCTAGAGTGATCGTTCTTGCTTTTTATTTATATTCTTCTAGCACTTGTGGTTGCAGGAAGAAAGTTCAACATCCTAATCTGACAATTTGGTCTTGTTTTTCTGTGACCATCCCTGCATTGCTTTAGAGTTGAACCATTAATAATGTTGCATTATTTGGGGTTCATTTTAGTGCAATCCAGTATTTTGCTTGGCTGAAAATGCCATCTCGATGAACTTTCTTCTCTTCTTTACTATTTTAGTCACATACAATGATACAAATACACTCAAATACAATATATTTTTGTATAAATACATTTTTATGCCTATATTTACGTATTTCAAAGGTCTGTATTTTTTTTAATACAGTCGAATATCACTATGTTTTGTGATTTTTTGTTATTTGAATACAGTTGAATTGAAACGGTAAATTGAATACAATGTATAATAGAGAACAATGAATATCTATGAATTGAATACAATGTGTACAGTCGAATTGAATAGAACGGTATACACCCTATTTCGGATTCGACCTCATTTCTTTGGGCCATCGAACTTTATCACCCATGTTTCTTAATATTGTAATTAATTCAGAAGTACTTACATTAAAATTGTAGTCTCCAATTCTCGCATTACCTCTATTGCATTCATCTCGATCCTTTCGGGATCTTGATGAAGATGTGCTCGTATCTCTATTTGACGGTCTATTATCTGACCGTGTGTTTTCAAACTTGGAATGAGTTTCTCATCCCGAGGGTCCCATTTATGGGTCATACCTATTTTTACCAGTTCTCTTTTCTGGTTCGGAGCGTCTAGAACTGGTCCTTTCCTCTGCTTTTGATTGTGCAATGCTATCTTCTTCTATTTGTAACTTGGTGATGTACCTGTTATAGACATCGTTCTATGTCGTGGTTGGGAACTCTCTCAAGCTTTCTTTGAGCCTTCTCGTAGCTTCTGAGCTTTTATCATTTAAATTACTTGCGAATGCCATTGCTGCCCAGTTGTCAGGCACTCTTGGTAGCAGCATTCTTTCTCATTGAAACCTGTCTACAAACTCAAGGAGCAACTCCGTGTCTCCTTGTTTTATTTTGAATATGTCCTCCATTCTTTTTTTGACTTTTTGCGCACCGGAATGTGCTTTTATAGAGGAATCTGCAAGCTCAACAAAAGATTCAACAGAATTTTCGAGTAAAAGAGAATACCATATTAGTGCTCCTTTTTTTAGGGTCTCTCCAAACTTCTTGACCAGCACTGATTCAATTTCTTGCTTAGTCAAATCGTTGCCTTTTACTCCTGTAGTAAAAGTGGTGACATGATCGCGTGGATCGGTTGTCCCTTCGTACTTTGGAATATCAGGCATTTTGAATTTCTTGGGAATAGGCAAGGGTGTTGCACTTGGCTTCCAAGGTTGTTGAGAATATCTATCAATGTCAATTCCCTTGATGACAGGTGGTACTCCAGGAACTTGCTCGATACATCGTTTTGTTCCTTCACCTGTTTCTGCAGGGTTAGTAGTAAATATTGTAAATCCCGATTATTAGACATACCTTGTCTTGTTTCAAGAGACTCATTTGGAGTGCCTCTACTTCCTAAGTTTGCTAATCCGGTTGTGGATTTTTCACAGTTGCAGTGTTGTTTGGAGGAGGCGTAGGTGATACAGCTGGTAGCCCCGTCATGAAAGCTTGTAGAGCTTCATTTACATATTCGCCAACCATTTGCTTCACAACGTCTTGTTCTCATGTTTGTTCATTTCCGGTATGTTCATCATTTTGAGTTGTCGACCTCCCGGGGATTGGTCCCTTGAACCACGTGGGGAACCCTGAGATTATGGAATTGGGATCCCAATTGTCTGTTGGATGTTCTCATTAGCGTTCGACATGATTCACGAAAAGTTGTTTGAGAAGAAACAAAGATTATCACATTCCCGGTAACGGAACCAATTTATTTAACCAAAGAATTAGATTCTCTGCCAAAGCTATTTTAATAAGTACTCAGGCTTCTGATAACCAATAAAATAAGATAATAAGTATAATCAAATTTTTAAATAAAAAGCAGCAAAGATGCGTAAAAGTAAATGTATTTCAATAACGATTCGAACGTGTCCATACAAGTTATATTTTACTCCCCTTTATAGGAAATTTCTTAATATAACGCCTACTCTTCTTAATGATTGAGCATTAATGACTAATAATGTCATTAATGTAACATTACAATGGTTAATCGTAACTGTTGCGTGAAGATTGTGTAACGTTTGACTCATTGATTGAAGATCCTTGAATCTGCCCTTTATTCTGCCTTGATTCATTCTGATCGTGTCTCTTCATCTCCTCAATTACATGAAGGTTCACGTATATAATTTCCTCGTGGGTATGTTGTTCTGTTCCTCTTTGTGTCGTACCTCTTTGTAAAGTTGCGCCCAGTTGTCATGTTTTTATTGCTCCATATGGTTTGCCCAATCATCAGAATTAGTACACGTGTGAAGCCCATTTTTACCAATACAGATGGTATGCGCCAAGTACTTGAGATGGTTGAATTTTAACAACGAGGACATCTATTCAAGGTGGATGTGCCCAAAGTTTATGAGGATAAGGTTCAAAGTTTCTATGCTGACCTCTTCACTGTTGAATCCGACCATATCTGTGTTCTAGTGAATGGCGTAGACATTGTTATGGACTCTGTCGTGTTAGGTGACATTCTTAAAGTTCCTTCTGAAGGTTTGTCATCTATCAGAGGTGCATGTGGTTCAAACTTTGGGCGTGCTATAGTTAAGGAGAGAGTTGTCCAGCTGGTGGAACAGGTGCATAAGAAAGCCTTGTTTCTTGTGTATCAGTTGTTGTTTGCGTTGGTGAACACGGTCTAGCTTCCTCGCGCTGAGATGAGGTCCATCACATCCAGGGCTGATCTGTATCTAATAGAAGCACTGGATGAGTACCAAAATTTCAATTTGCCTGCCATAATGATTGAGCATATGCAAAAGGTGGCAGCATTCAAAGATGGGAATCATGGCCTCCTCTATGGCTTTCTCCTCACGCGCGTCTTCAAATTCTTAGCATGCCTTTTGGACAGCCAAAGATGGGGGGACCAAGAAGCAGACTTTCTCGAAAACTACTCTAGAGGAATGTGAGTGTGTTGACAAAATTGGAGGGGTAGGAGGCACTTCGACGATCTCCCAGCTTATCAATGCTCACAACAGTGCTACTGAGGAAATCAGAAAGTTGAAGGCAAGGAATGCCATATTAGAGACTCAGCTCAGTCAAGCCCAAGAAGCACCAGGGTCCTCCAGTTCTTCAAGTGCATAGGTTGCTCGTCTGACCAAGGAAAATGCTAATCTCAGGCAACAGGTTGAGAACCTGAGGGAGAAACTGCTCGCTGAGAAAATGTCTGCCAATGCTCGGATAGATCTCATTCTCAACACTCTCGCTGCCTCTTCCAAGCCCTCTTCCTCTAGTATCCCCTAGGCTAATCCTTCAGTGACCAATGACCCGTTTCCAGTTTACTTCTTTTATTTTGATGATATTGTGGTAATTGTTTTTGTTTTTTATGGTGCTGATGGAACTCACTTGTACTGCTCCCGTCTTTAACAATCCAAATATGTTTTTGCTGTAATGGCAAAGGCTTATTTTTGAAGCAGGGGGAACTGATTAAAGGGGAAGCATAATGTCAGGGGGAACTTGTGAAGTTCCTGTTACTTTATCTGGTTTATATTGCTCTGCACATGATTGTCAATTTTTAAGTTTGCCATCATAAAAATGGGGGAAATTGATGGGTTTATAGTACCTTAGCTTTATGTTTTGATGATCTAACAAACTTACTGTCAAAGAACAAGATAAAGAACATGGCGTACACTTGGTACACAACTCAATCAACGGACTCAAGCTAATGTGAGCTTTATGACTTCGGAAGATAAAGAATCAACTGAGGGACCTGATCCCTTTGGGTTTCCTTGACAATAGTACGAAGTCAACTCTCTACAGCTGGAAAGTGACTGCCTGCACTGTACATGCAAACAACGCAATAGTCACTTCTCATTGGGAAGGACCTTGTACCAACCAAGTGATTACATCATTTAAGTGATGTCATCCAAGTTGTATTAACAATAGACATTACAACAAAACATCACTTGAACACTTGTGAATTCAATTCAAGCACTCCAAGATCTGATAATCAAGCATTCAATTCACAAGTGCACTAAGAACTAGGTACAACACTACTACGGACCAGTTCCTATAACAAGTCTCTTGTATGTCCTTAGTTGAGTTGTAACTTTGTATTTGTTCTTTATTGTAATTCCCACTTAGATTATCTAGAAGCATTAATTAGGAACCTCTGTAAACCATAAACCTTTAGTGTTTGTGTCGTGACTAGAGTTAGTCATGAGTTGAAGTCTTTGTAATAGGTGTATCGCAAAGTGGCTTGTAATAGATGTATTACATGTTAGTGAGGGATTAAGAGTTTAATTCCTAGGTTGCATAGGTTGTAATCCAAAGATTGCTCACAATGAAGTTGAAATCCTACCAGTGTAGGTCGTGGTTTTTTTATCCCCTTGAGCAGGGATTTTTTTACGTAAAATTCCTTGTGTCCCTTATGTTGTTTACTTATTGTTGCATTAGCTTATTCTGTGGAAACTGTTATAGGACTAGGTATCTATACAGTTTGGTGGACTCATATATTCTATCAGAAGGTTGTAGGTTTGAAATTTTACGACTTCATGTTTATTGTATCTAAATTATTTATGAATACTCTTGAGAAGTTATTTTTCTAAATTTGCGTACCAAATACCAGAAAATGAATAAGATTACTACTTGTTTTCTAAGAATACATTTTTTTAAAAAATTTCCGTTATACCAAACACACCCTCAATCTATTCCCACTTTCTTATAGATTTTATATTAAATTAAGCACATATGCAACTGTATATCTTGGTAATTTGTATTTAATAAAAACCTATACGTAAATCTCCTTCCTAAAATAAACTTCTATCGGTAATTAGTACAGGGTCTAGCTAAAGGCGTAAAGCTCTCTCTCTTTAAATATAATGTTGAAATCAGAAACCAAAACGAAAAATAAAATAAAAAACATGACTGTCGAAGGAAGAGAAGAAAAAGACAAAGTCATTTCAAGTATTAATACAAATAAGAATATCCTTATTGCCATATTTGTCATTTCATATATAAGCACCTAGTTGTTAATTAAAATTAATAACCTGATTAAGTTACTACTTAAGTTGCACGACTTAACTCATAATAAAGAGCTAAAGCTACCATTGGTCCATCTTTTTAGTTTCCTTCTCAACAGGACAACCAACGTGATTCAGAATTTAAAGTTTATAAGTTCCTATAACGATCTTAAGTTAATACTATAATAATAATTGATTTCACACTCAAATATTTATAAACTTTTAATTAATTTCTTAATATACATGTATATGATCTAGACAAAAATTACTTGACTCACGGAAACTCATAAGCAACACAGTAGATCCGCCCCTGTTCCTTACCCGTGACTCTCCTCCACACAAATATTATCCTCTTTCTTGTATTACTTGGATAATCTTTCTTTAGTTTTTTCTCTTTTATTTTAACATATTATGAATTTTTTCCTACTTTGTGGCCTTCATTAAAATAAATATAGGGAGGTACTAATAGTTCCGTAAAAGTTGAGTGTGAAACTAACCTTTTAGAAAGTACTTTTAGAAAAAGTGCTTTCAGTGAGAAGTAGTTTGTGTTTGGCTAATTAATTTAAAAAGTATTTTTAAGCAGTAATTAGTGTTTGGCCAAGCTTTTGAAAACTGCTTCTAAGTGTATTTTTCTCAAAAGTGCTTCTCAAAAAAGTATTTTTGGAGAGAAGCTACTTTTTTCTCCTTTTCCAAAACTGCTTCTGCTTCTCCTCAAAAGCACTTTTTTCCATCAAAAAGCTTGGCCAAACACCTCAATTTTTGGCCGAAAGTGCTTTTGGCAAAAAAAAAATACTTTTTGCCCAAAAAAAAACTTGGCCAAACGGGCTATTATTCTCGTTCTCTCTCTCAGAGGTTCTTACCAACAAAAATTTAGTTTTTCTTTATGTCAATCTTAAAGAATTACTACTAAACCTCCAATCAGACAACTCCATAGAAGCAAAATAGATTCCTAATTCACCAAATTCATAGTAACATATTTACTAGTGATTCTGTCGTAGTTATAATTATCTTATACACTGTAAAATTATAGAGAACAATATTTTTTTATGAAATAATGTCAAACATTTTGAAACAAATTTTTGTAATTGTGGAATATTATTGCTCACATTTAAAAGAAAGAAATTGATGTTTTCGGATGGAAATTTTTATGGGCATATGACCAAATGTCCAAATGTGGATAACCAAATAGCCATTTATCCATTCGCTTAAATAAAAAGTAACATGCGGATGTATAATATATATGTATGATCTATGTATATAATATGTCAATCATGTATAATTAGTATATAATTTATGTATACCTTCAAAAAACACAAATGTTGAAACCACCCGACTATTTATGTAAAAATTCCTGTCCAAAATTGCCTGGGCTATCCAAAGTGATGGTTCTAATCTCTTGGGCCACCCAAAGTGATAGCTACGAAGCTTTTGCATCTATACCCAGTTTTGGGTTTATAATTGAACATATATCCACTTTGCAAAAAAGTTTGCAAGCGTACATACTTTACGATCAACTTCAACTTGTCGGGTCTGAAGTTAAAAGAAAAATGCATGAAGTGAAAAAATCTCTTCAAATGCACTTAATGCCTAATAGGTCTGAAGTGCAACTAATGGTTTCATCCACTTAAGGCTAATTAGTCTGAAGTAAAAAATTACACTTTAGATGCACTTAAGGCAAATAAGTCTGAAGTGAAAAATTACACTTCAGATGCACTTAAGGCCAAAAATTCTGAAGTGCAATAAACGTTTTCATTTGCTTAAGGCTAATAAGTCTGAAGTGAAAATTTGCACTTCAGATGCACTTAAGGCTAATAAGTTTGAAGAAAAAAAATTCCACTTGAGATGCACTTAAGGCCAAAAGGTCTGAATTGCAACAAACGTTTTGCTACACTTAAGGCCAATAAGTCTGAAGTAAAAATTTGCACTTGAGATGCACTTAAGGCCAAAAAGTCTGAAGTGCAACAAAGGTTTTCATTCACTTAAGGCCAATAAGTCTGAAGTAAAAATTTGCACTTGAGATGCACTTAAGGCCAAAAAGTCTGAAGTGCAACAAAGGTTTTCATTCACTTAAGGCCAATAAGTCTCAAGTGAAAATTGTCCAGAAACAGAAATTTGTTCTTCGAATTATAACAATTCAATATACGATTTAATACCTAAATCTACTTCAAATGGGCTCCAATTTGAAACATAACCTCCAAATATCATCATGAACAAACCCCAATCATCAATTTCTCAAAACAACAATAAATCTAATGAACCCATTTTGCAATTAAGAAAAATAAGAAGAAGAAATCTTAAGCAATAGTAAAAAATAAAGCGTCATAACAGCTCACCATTGTAAACATCATAAACTACATTAAAATATATTCACAACCAACATATAAAATCATTATCACCTGAAGCTGAAGAAGAAGAAGAAGAAGAAGAAGAAGAAGAAGAAGAAGAAGAAGAAGAAGGAGAAGGAGAAGGAGAAGGAGAAGGAGGAGAAGGGGAGGAGAAAGAGGCTGAAGTTGTTTAAAATGTGGGACAAGTTAAAACTTTTTTTAAAAGTGGATATAAGTTAAATGGGGGCGACCAAATAGGACGCCCTGTGCAATTTTTACGATAGGTATACCGTACACATGGGTGTATCTTAGGTACGAGGCAAATAATGATTTAGGATTTCAGGAGGATGTGTGCACTATTATAAATAGGCGGCTTCACGATTTAAATTTTATGGATCAACCTTTAGGTTCTTTTCAGTAAATCCATAACACTTTTAAAATTATAAGTTCAATTTTTCACATATATATTTAATGAAGAAAATATTGGGATGCTTAGTTGAACTATTGATTACATGTTACATCTTTTGTTGCTACTATTTGATACAAAAAAATTGGTTTAGTTATATTAAATTTTAAGGTTAAAAAGAAAAATAGAGATTCAATATGTCAATCTTGAAAATTTTAAAATAATAAACGAAATATAGAAAGAAAAAAAAGTACTTGATTAAATTACAAAATAGACATGGAAATTGAATCATCAATCTCAGCCGTAGAGGTGCACTCAATACTAATTTGCACCGTAAGACTCTTTGAGCTTAGGTACACACATGAAAGTAATTTTTAAGAAATACAATATTATTGGGTAAAGGGCTAAATATATCCCTCTACTTTCGGATATTGTATACGTTTAACCTCTGTTATACTATCCGATCAAATTTATCCCTACTGTTATACTATCCAACCAAATTTTATCCCTACCATCAGCAAATTTTTAAAAATTATTCCTTGATCTGTTAAGTAATCCAAATTCTCTCAATTTCCTTTTATTTAAATCGCTTGTTATTTTTCTTGCTCCACTATTTTCAGAAACTACTATTGATGCGAATACTAAAGGAACTAGGCTATACAAATTATTTCAATTACCAATGCACCCACTTCTCTTCTTGTGATAATGAGTTTTAAATTGGTTTAAAGTTTTATTTATTTTTTAACCATATACACACCCGTATAATTCAGTGGGTATATTTTTTGTGTATTATATGCAGTTGATCATCATGTATGTATATGTATATTCAAATATATTTTGTTATTGTTTGGTTAGTATAGAGTTCGATCGACTAACTTAAGAGTGTACAGTGTGTGAACATTTGATTAAAGCGAAATTGACTTCGACAATGTAAAGTCTCCAAGGAACTTCAACTTCTGTCACTAATACTTGCAAAGTCACCATACCATTGGTGCAACGAATTCATTAAAGTTGGGGTGTTGTAAATATTTTTGGAATTTAGACAAGCTACCTAATTTTGATACTTCAATTCATTATACTTTATTTACTAACTGTTGTATTATTTTAATATTTTTTCTCTTATTTTTTTCAATTGAGAAAGCATGTAAATGTCAATTATTTCGAAAATAATGGATCAAGAAGAAGAAATAAGTGTTAATTAAAATAACTTGGGAGATTCTGGATCACATGACGGAATGAGGGGTAATTTTAAAAGTTTACTGATTGTAGGGATAAATTGGCCATATAGTATAACAGTAGGGGTAAATTGACAAAATAACATAACGGATGTTGAATATAAACAATATCCAAAAATAGATGAATATATTTGGCCCTTTTCCCTAATATTATTATACATAATCTGTGGAGACAAGCATAAGTTCACGTGAACCACATCTCATGCTAGAGGCAAATCCACGTGGAAAGTAGGGGTGGTTGGATTTACGCCTCGGAATTATTTTGCGTGTATATGTATATATACTTTCGAAAGGCTATATACTCCTATAAAAGTAGGCACCTTAAAACACAAAAGCTATTTGGAATGCCACGAAATTTTCACATTAAAATAACTGGACTTTTAATTTTGTAGCCTATATAATTTAGGACCAACTAATTCAAAAATAATAGGCTAAGATCTAACATTCAACTCCAATATATTCTCGAAATTACTATTCAACTTTTAAAAAGGATTGCTCAAGCTTTTAATTTAGTTTTCGAATCAGTAACTGTGACTCAAATATTAGTTCAACAAACCAAATTCTGGGGCCTAAAGCCACCGCTTTAGTGGCTTTACCCTCTGGCCGCCCATGTCACTCATATATACTACAAGATTATACATAATTATACAAAAAAATCACTTTGTTTTTTTCCTTGCATTTTATTTTTTAAAATTTAACTCAAATCTTGTTCAAATCTACTCCAAATCCTAAATTTTCTTCTGTAGCAGTACTAGAGAAATGATTTGGTTCTTTTTAAGGGAGGGGTCAATCATAAAGACTGTTGGGGGAGGTGGGGCGAAACTAAAGTAAAAAAAGCAACCAAAAAAAGAAAGAAATCTGGCTACAGTTGAGTAGTTTATATTTTTCTTTTTAAAGGGAAAAATAGATGGGATTTGAACCTAAGTAAGCAAACACAACTGCAAAGCTCCAGAGCACATTTGACCCGGACAAAATTACATCAGATACCTACAACTTATTTGAAAATAACCCATATTTGAAGCCCTAATCTGATTTGGACCGGATTGTACATATTTTGAAATTTTCTTTGCATCCATTAGCCCATAGTAAATTAGTAACGGTAATTTTTTTTTGGCTTTTAACTCTCTCTTCTCACATCTTCTACATATGCTTTAAGGGCTCGTCCGCCATTAGTGCTTCTCCCTATGTGCACTTGATTGCAATGTAAAAAAATTGAAGAGTAGAAATCCACCATTGAAGGTGTATAAAGGTGTATAATAGTGTATAAGATGTGTTTATTCACTCGTATACACTATTCTACAAGATTATACATAATTATATAAAAAAACTCACTTCGTCTTCTTCCTTGCGTCTTTTTTGAAATTTAGCTCAAATCTACTCCAAATCACTTCAAATTTGAATTTTGAACTCCTTTTGATATTCTTAATCAATTGGAACAACACTCAATCCAAACAACTAACAAACTCAAAATCCTATTTTCGAAAGTGAAGCTTTGAATGACCTTCAATGGTGGACTTCTACTCTTCAATTTTCTTACATTGCAACCAGGTGCACATAGGGAGAAGCAATAATAACGGACGACCCTTGAAGCATATGTAGAAGATGTGAGAAAAAGAGAGAGAGTGAAAGCCAAATTTTTTTTACCGTTACTAATTTACTATGGGCTAATGGATGCAAAGAAAATTTCAAAATATGTACAATCCGGTCCAAATCAGATTAGGGCTTCAAATATGGGTTATTTTCAAATAAGTTGTAGGTATCTGATGTAATTTTGTCCGGGTCAAATGTGCTCTGGAGCTTTGCAGTTGTGTTTGCTTACTTAGGTTCAAATCCCATCTATTTTTCCCTTTAAAAAGAAAAATATAAACTACTCAACTGTAGCCAGATTTCTTTCTTTTTTTGGTTGCTTTTTTTACTTTAGTTTCGCCCCACCTCCCCCAACAGTCCTTATGATTGACCCATCCCTTAAAAAGAACCAAATCATTTCTCTGTCAGTACTATTAGAGTAAAGACTTAGGACCCGTTTGGCCATAAATTTTGGCAAAAGAATTTAAATTTATTTGATAAATATATATTTGATCATAAATTTTATTTATATTTTATTAAAATCCCAAAACCAGTTCAATAGATATCTTTGCAAAAGTACAACAATATTGACGTTAATATCAACTATTTTGTCAAATTAAAGTTGTGAGCTTTTAGGAAATTTTTTCTGAATGATATCTTTGATGAACACCCGAATATGTTTGATTAAGGAATTTAAGTTATACACAGACAGTGTAAAGTTTTCTACCAGTGTAACTTAACCTATTATAGCAAATTATTAAACATTTTCATAAGGTTACCGTCAATTACCTCATAAGTGCTTGAGTATGTAAATATTTTTTACACGATCAGTGAACGAATCTTAAACGCATCCATCAATATAATGCCTAATATGGCACTAAATCATATTCATATTTCATGAGTACTGGAAGTACTAATCCTCATTTGCATTGCCTTTCCATTATGTTATGTCAAACTACAATCAATACGAGATTCGCGAATGGTGGCACTAAATCATATTCATATAACTAGAGTCAACTTGAACCTTGAACCCTGAACTCTGAACCCTTAATGACGTTAGTATTTAAAAAAGCAAATACACTAGGCGAATCAACTAATTTAACATAGAAAGGTGCTTCAGAAGGGAGAGAGACCGGTCGAAAAATTGAAAAGATGAGTTCGGATATACAGGATGGTCAATCGAAGGCGTAAACGTACTGAAAATAAGAAACATGACCATGGTGGAAGCTAAACTTGTAACTGTAAGTTCAGGACCTATTGTCCTTAACTTTTGAGCTTGTTAGTCTAAGTTCAGGACCAAGTGTTCTTAATTTTTGAACTTGTAACTCTAAGTTCAGGACCAAATGTCTTTAACTTTTGAACTTGGAACTAGAAGTTCAGGATCAAATGTCCTTAACTTTTGAACTTATAATTGTAAGTTCAGGATCCATAACATAGCAGAAAACAAAACTAGTTTACCAAAACCCATATGTAAATAACAATTAGCAACTAAAGTACATAAATAAATAACAAAAACCACTTAATTCATTGGTCACCACTAAAATGTAAAGACCTTTATAAGACTTATAGGGAAAGCATATCGTACCTTTTTAAGAAATGCTAAGCCATCAGTTTGAGAATTGAATATTACAAGAGAACTGAAATCGCTGCAGCAAAACCACTTTGTTTACGCAAATATAACATATGAAAGAGATAGAAAAAAGAGTAACACAATCTGTTCATAGTAATTTTAATAGACTAGTGACTATTATTGTTAAGCATTAAAAATGTTGGATACAAAGTAAATATCACTTTAAAAAGTGGCTACCCCACACAATTTTTAATCTTCTTGGGTTTAGATCAGTCATAGCACCTTTATTTCGTTCTTGCTTTTTCCCCTTCCCTCTATTTATATTGTTACTAAAAAAATCATGAGTCATGCGGAACCTATCAAAGCAAACCTCGAACGACGATACATCAGACAACAAAAGAAAAATTTACCAAAAGAGATACAAACATTTAACGTGGTTCGACCAATTGACCTACATTCACAACGGAGATTAGCATATATAAAAAGAGAGTACGAAATATCGAGAGAACAATCTCACGAAGAGGCAAACACAAGTGACACACTAACACTTGTCTTGTAAAGTTCTTCCCCTAAACACGACTCTCAAACCCCATATGGCTACATTGTACTGAATAAGAAGGAAGGATCCTCAATTTATAGAAGTCCAAACCTTTTCCTACCAGAAAAAAGACTATCCAAATATGGAAGAATTATAAGTTCCTTCTACAAAAATGAATCCCCAACTATGGTAAATATATTATCCTTTCCTTCCAGAAATAGAAAAATCAAATATGATAATAAAATTAGGACAACTCTTAATATATATATATATATATATATATATATATATATATATAATCAAAGCAGTAGAGATTCCTGCGATGCCTTTTACACAACTGCACTCTAGACAGAAACTAATAGTCAATTTGGCCAAGCTTCTAAAATAAAAAAATGCTTTCTAAAAATGTATTTTGGTGAGAAATAGTTTGTATTTGTCTAATTAATTTTAAAAATACTTTAAAACAAGAATTAGGATTTCACCAAACTTTTAGAAAGTACCAATTGAAAATACAAGAGGGGAGTGAATTGTAAAAAGTTCTTTTAGTCAACTAACTTTACTCGTAGTTGACTATCGTGATTCTGCAAATAGTTGTTAGTACACCAAATAAAAGTAAAGGTAAGTTATAGAAAATGGACAGGGGAGACAAAGATTTTTATACTGGTTCATGTACCGTTGTGGTACCTATGTCCAATTCCCTTGGGTTACAAGGGTTCTCTTAGATCTTCAACGATTGTTACAATGAGAGTGGTTTTCTTACATTTACCACCATCGAGTTACAACTAATTTTTTGGCACAATCTTTCAGTAGCTTTCTTTTTCTCTCTATCTTTTGATACACTAGTAATCTTAGGAAATAAGTGTTTAGCAAGAAGTAGAAAGACTGAAAACTTGGATGAAAGTTGCGTAATCTTCCACATCCTTTCTCCTCTTCTTTAATAGTGCTCGATGAAGTCCCTGATTCTTTTATCTGAGATTTTGAAAAACCACTGATAGTGAGACTTTCCTTTTGAGACATTATTCTCTAAGAGTATGACCCAAGGGTAGCCTCATGAATCCAGCGTGTGAAGTACATCTCGATTCATTCTTGATATGCTGAGTAAATACTTTATCTTCACAATCATTTGCTCTTGAGCCTTCCGTTGATTTCTCGTACTTGATTGATTCCCTTTCCTTCTTTGTATACTTGAAAGTCTTTTGCCCGTTTGGCGGATTTCCTTTCTTTTTTTGTATTGCTTTGGTGGACATATTTGAATGTCATAGCTGTTAACTCTTTGATTGCTTCTTCCGCCTCTTATGCACTTTCCTTCTGTAGCTTTGATTAGTGAATCTGCACACATAGTAGATTCACATTAGTCAAGTCTTTTTATTTTTAGTAATCGTTAAATTCTAAACCTAACAATAATTCCCCTTTTTTATGATGACAATGAACCAAAAAGAGTTTGACGAATATGGGGACACTTCCCTTTCATGGTTGTGCTCCTGCTCCCCCTGTCTTTGTACTCTTTTTCTTCTCCCCCTTTGACATCAATAAAAAAGAGCAAGAAGAGATACAAACAATAATAATAATAATAATAACAATAATAATAACAATAACAATAATAATAATAACAATAATAATAACAATAATAATAACAATAACAATAATAATAATAATAATAATAATAATAATAATAATAATAACAATAATAATAATAATAATAATAATAATAATAATAATAATAATAATAATAATAATAATCAAACACACCAAATTCCTTGTGTCCCTAATTTTGTTCACCTGTTCCTTGTAACGATCCGACCGGTCATTTTGAGAGTTAGATCCCTGATCCCTTAATAATTGTTTTCCCAGATTTATTTCAGCGGAGGTGGTTGGAGCTACTTAAGGACTATGACATCACTATATTGTACCACCTGGGGAAAGCCAATGTAGTGGCCGACACCTTGAGTCGGTGGGTGGAGATTTTGGCATATCTTCAGGCAGTTCGTGAGATTGGATATTTCAAAGCGAGCCGAGTATTAGCTTGTGTGGTCTCTCGATCTTCTCTTTATGACCGTATCAGGGAGCGCCAATAAGATGATCCCCACCTCCTAGTTCTTCAGGACAGGTTTCGGCGAGGTGATGCTAGGGATGTGACTATCGGTGATGATGGCGTGATGAGGATGCATGGCCGGATACATGTGACCAATGTGGATGGGCTTCGGGAGTTGATTCTTGAGGAGGCCCAGAGCTCGTGGTACTTCATTCATCCGGATGCCGCAAAGATGTACCAGGATTTGAGACAACACTATTGGTGAAGAAGGATATAGTTGGGTTTGTGGATAAGTGTCTCAACTGTCAGCATGTTAAATATGAGCATCAAAGACTGGGTGGATTGCTTCAGAGGTTAGAAATCCCAGAGTGGAAGTGGGAGCGGATCACCATGGATTTTGTAGTTGGACTCCCACGGAACTTGAGGAAGTTCGATGTTATTTGGGTGATTGTGGATCGGCTGACCAAGTCAACTCATTTTATTCCAGTGTTGACAACTTATTCTTCAGAGAGATTGGCTGAGATTTATATCAAAGAGATTGTCCGCCTTCATGGTATCCCAGTATCCATCATTTCAGACAGAGGTACACATTTCACATCACGGTTCTAGAGAGACGTACAACAGGAGTTGGGTACTAGGGTGAAGCTGAGCACAACCTTTCACCCTTAGACGGACGGGCAATCCGAGCGCACGATTCAGATTCTTGAGGATATGCTTCGTTCTTGTGTGATGGAGTTCGGAGGGTCATGTGACCAGTTCTTGTCACTTACAGAGTTTGCCTACAACAACAGTTACCAGTCCAATATTCAGATGGCACCGTATGAGGCTTTGTATGGTAGGCGGTGACGGTCCACAATGAGTTGGTTTGAGTCGAACGAGGCCCGATTATTGGGTACATATTTGGCCTAGGATGCCTTGGATAAGGTGAAGGTGATTCGGGATAGACTTCGTACAGACCAGTCCAGGTAGAAGAGTTATGCGGATCGGAAGGTTAGTGATTTGGCATTTAGGGTTGAAGAGCGGGTCTTGATTCGGGTATCGCCTATGAAGGGCGTCATCAGATTTGGAAAAAAGGGCAAGCTGAGCCCGAGGTTCATTAGTCCTTTTGAGATATTGCGGCGTGTTGAGGAGGTTTCTTACGAGCTTGCCTTACCTCCCAACCTAGAAAGCGTTCACCCGGTATTCCGCGTTTCTATGCTCAGGAAGTATCACGATGATCCGACTCATGTATTGGATTTCAGCTCCGTCCAGTTGGAAAAGGATCTATCTTATGTTGAGGATCTAGTAGCCATTTTGGACAGGAAGTTCAGAAAGCTCAGTTCAAAGAATATTGCTTCAGTAAAGGTCCAGTAGAGGGGTCAGCCAGTCGAGGAGGTGACTTGGGAGACCGAGCAGAATATGCGCAGCCGTTACCCTCATCTTTTCATAGCTTCAGGTATGCCCTTATACTCGTTCGAGGACGAACGATTGTTTTAAGAAGGGGAGAATGTAACGACCCGGCCGGTCGTTGTGAGAGTTAGAGCCCTGATCCCCTAGTAACTATTTTCCCCATATTTATTTCTGCTATTGTGATTTACCGGAGTGATTGGTTGTGAATTTCGGAGTGTTTTGCGACACTTAGTCCTGGATGAGAGCTTAAGCCTTAAAGTTTTGGATTGTAGTCGCAACTGTATGAAGACGGTTCCAGAATGGAATTTCGTCAATTCCGTTAGCTCTGTTGAGTGATTTTAAGCTTAGTAGCGCATCCGGAATGTGTTTTGGAGGTCTTTAGTAGATTTAGGCTTGAATTGGCGAAAGTTGGATTTTTGGTGATTTCGGCCGGTAGTGGAAATTTTGATATCGAGCCCAGAATGGAATTCTGGAAGAGGTTGTAGGTTCGTAGTGTCATTTTTGACCTGTGTGAAATTGGGGTAATTCAGACTAGGTTTGATATGTTTCGGCGTTGTTTGTAGAATTTGCGGATTTCTAAGTTTCTTAGGCTTGAATCCGTGCTCAATTCATGTTTTTGATGTTGTTCGATGTGATTTGAAGGCTCGACTAAGTTTTTATGGTGTTATAGGACTGGTTGGTATGTTTGGTTAAGGTCCCGGGGTCCTCTGGTGTGTTTCGGGTACTTAACGAAGTGAAATTTGGACTTAGGAAAATTCTGAGATTTTGCTGGTTCTGGTGTTTCGCACCTGCGGAAGGGAGGCCGCAGGTGCGGACTCGCACGTGCGAAATGGACCTCGCAGATATGGAGTTGGGCTTGGTCTACTCGGGTCGTAGGTGCGGCCCAGTGATCGCAGATGCGGTCCTCGCCCAGTTAAGTGGACTTCGCACCTGCGATTGGTTGTCCACATGTGCGGTCCTGGGTCCGCAGAAGCGGAAATCACTGGGCTGATAATGGCAGAATCGCGGGCAATTTCTTATTTCACCCAAATTCGGTTTTGACGGGAGAAGGCGATTTTGTGAGGGTTTTGAAGAGGAAGTCAGTGGGTAATGATTCCTAGCCTATTTCGTATATATTTTATCAATCTATTGTAGTTTTCTCCATTTAATGAAGGAATTTGAGTGAGAAAGTGGGGATTTAGGGGAAAAGTTCCCCAATCAAATTTCTGAGTTTTGATAGGGTTTTAGGCGTCGGAATTTGACAATTTTGTGCGAGCGATCTCGTGAGTGAATGGGTGTTCTAAATTGGTAACTTTTACCCGATTTCGAGTCGTGGGCCCGTGGAGACTTTTTGGGCGCTTTTTCTAATTCCATGCCTTAGCTTCGAATTCTTTAGCTTAAATAGTTACTTGTAGTTATTTTTGCATTATGCAATTAATTTGATTAGATTTGGGAGCCGGATACTCATGGCAAGAGTGTGAGTTCGAGGGGATTGAGCAGTTCGAGGTAAGTTGCTTGCCTAACCTTGTGTGGGGAACTTCCCCTTAGAATGTTTTTAATTATTGATGTATGAGCGCCGCGTATATGAGGTGACGAGTGCGTACACGAGATATTGTTGTAAAACTCCTGTTTTCCTTCTAAGTCATAAAGTCTTTTCCTTTGTTGAACTGCATTACTGTGTTTAATTGCTTAGTTTAGATTAGGAAAGCATGCATACATGTTTTAACTGTTTAATTGAAAATTTGTGCAACATGTTTAGGTAGTTCCCTATTTTTCCTTGATTGTGTTTAGTATAAACTGTGAAATTCGATGTTGTAACTGTCATGTCATCTTGAGCAGCATATTTATTTTGGGACTACAGACGTATTCTGGGAGATCCTCTGTACTGTATATTTATTTTGGGACTACAGACGTATTCCGTGAGATCTCCTGTACTACATATTTACTTTGGGACTACGGACGTATTCCGGGAGATCCCTCAGCACTGCATATTTATTTTGGGATTATGAACGTATTCGGGGAGATCCCCATGTACTGCATAATTATTTATGACTTAGTGGCTTGCCTAACCTTGTGTGAGGAACTTCCCTTTAGGATGTTTTGTATTGTTGATGTGTGAGCACCGTGTACGTGAGGTGACGAGTGCGTACACGGGCTATTGTTGTAAAATTCCTGTTTTCCTTCTAAGTCATAACTGTTTTCCTTTGTTGAACTGCACTACTATGTTTAATTGCTTAGTTTAGATTAGGAAAGCATGCACACGTGTTTTAACTGTTTAATTGAAATTTTGTGCAACTTGTTTAGGTAGTTCCCTATTTTTCCTTGATTGTGTTAAGTCTAACTGTAAAATTCAATGTTTAACTGTCATGTCATCTTGAGCAGCATATTTATTTTGGGACTACAGACGTATTCCGGGAGATCCCCCTGTACTGCATATTTATTTTGGGATTACAGACGTATTCCGTGAGATCCCCCTTCACTGCATATTTACTTTGGAACTACATAAGTATTCTGGGATATCCCTCAACACTGCATATTTATTTTGGTACTACAAACGTATTTCGAGAGATTTCCCTGTACATCATAATCATTTCGGAACTGCGGAACGATATCCCGGGAGATTCCCTATTGTGTTTTCCTTGTTCTGAGCCGAGGGATCCCTTAACTATTAAATTTTGCGAACTTTTTTAACTGTTTTACCGTAAAATTTATTTATATCTTTTACTGCTTAATTCATTATATTTACTCTGGTAGGGCCCTGACCTGACCTCGGCACTACTCGACCGAGGTTACGCTTGACATTTACTGGGTACCATTGTGGTGTACTCATGCCCTTTCTTGCACATGTTTATGTGTGCAGATCCAGGTACGAGCTATCAGCCTCGGGGTTAGTGTGTGCTTGCTGATTCAAGGAGACTTCAAGGTACTTCTGCTTGCGTCCGTAGATCCTCTGAGTCCCCTTCTATTCCCTCGCCTAGAGATTTTCTTTGGTTTTTCTCATACAATTTTGTATAGATCTATATAGACGTTTAGAAGCTTGTGTTTCATGATAATCCGGGTTTTAGGAGATTATTATTGTATATGAGCCGAGTGGCACTACCCTTATTATTTAAATTATACTGTTTATATCTTATCGTTGTGTTTCTTTAAATTTTTCTGCAATAATAGGCTTACCTAGTCATAAAGACTTGGTGCCGTTACAACACCTTTTGGAGGGTTAAATTGGGTCGTGACATTCCTTCATAGAGGTTAACAATTAGTAGCAAATGTTTTGCTGAAGAGGATTGGTTTGCTTCAGACTTAATTCCTCCAGTGCCCTATTGAGTAATGGATTGTGTTGCTTTGTCTTTCTTGAACCAAGTTCCCTGAACCAAAGTGTAATCCATCATAGCAAATGCAGTCTTGTCATAGGTGCTGGATATGATCTTAGGGGCAAAGGGAGACAAATCCACTTTTATGACTTGAAAAATGTGAGGGATTAGACCATATGGCAAGCTGTTAGCAGAGGAAGATACACCCCTAATGCTTTCAAGCATATACTGACATATCCAAGCAAACCAGTCAATAGGTTTTCATCCACAAGACAGTATAGAACAAACACATCTATAATAGACATGGTGCTGAGAGATCCAACTCGGGGTAATAGGGTGGTAGCAATAATGTGGGTTAGAACACGATGCTCAAATTTCAGGTTTTTAGGACCTATATTAGGGGGATTTCAGACACAACTTTTTGCTTCTTCAAAAGACACCTTAAAATTAACAAGCCAAGAATGTTGCACAAAGAAACTATACCCAACAAGCTTAGTTGCAAATATCTTTTCAAACTGATAAGAGTAAGGAATGATGCGAGTTCCCAAGACCATGGATTTCAAGTCATCTTTATCATTCACAAACAGATTAGTATAAAACATACGCACTGGCTCTTCATAAACAGTGTCACTAATAGTCGCAAATAGAGAGAGAAGTTTATGAGTCTCAAACACAGAGATAACATCACAGTAACAACATAGATTTCAAACTTAAGTGCGTCCATATGAAATCGACTTCCCTTTATAGGCAATAAATTTGGATTACTCCTCAGGACCATAGAAGTTATCTTGTCCTCAGACCCAAATTCTACACTTTCGATTTTTCCCCTTCTTTTGTGATGACTGTTTCAGGTTTGACTCCATTTGACGTTTTTCAACCCTCTTTTGAGTTATGCAGATTTCCTCATGTGAATCACTGGACTGTTGATGGTCCTCCGACGATTCAACATGTATAGTATTTTTTCCCAAATACCTTAACTTTGGGGGAAAAAAATACTTTTTGGCAAAAAAAAATTTACTTTTGATTAAAAAACAAAGCTTAGTCAAATAAGCTATAAGATTTTATTTTATTTTCGCTTTAGGTATTCTGTATTGAAAATTTCTAACTCAACTAATTAGGATTCACTAATGAGGATAAAGTGCTTCCTTCCAAAAGCTTCTGAGAAAACTAAGGGTATGTTTGGAAATTCATCTGGTAATTGGAATTGATGTAATTACTAGAGTAATAATTACACAGCCTAGTAATTACACAATATAATAATTACGATGACATGTTTGTTTGTCATAACATAATTATGGTGTAATCGCAAGCGTACAGTTTGATTGCACAAGTGTAATTACACTAATAGATTAAATTTTAAATGAAGTAATTATCAAAACTTAAAAGTAAATATAATAAATATACACCTATAAATGATTTTCTATAAATATAAATGACGTTGGATTTGATATTTAAGATGCATATTGTTTTAATACACATTAATTAGTAATCATATATTTATAACTGATATTGTAGAAATAATTGATACATATTTTTTAAATTAATAATATTTAGTTTAATTAATTATAAAAGCTAAAAGCATACATTTTGTAAGAACATCATGAAATGCATGTATGATAAAATAAATTAATATTTATAAATATAATGTCATAACATTATTCAAGTGTTTGACAAAACTAGCCTATCAATTATAACTAAAAATGAACAATATGCAATGTGAAATAATAAGCCAATACTTCTAAAAAAAGTAAATTATTACCATCAATATAACACAATTTCAAAAATCCAAAAAGAAAAAAAAGTTTAACATATGTCAAATTTTAACATAATAAAAATAAGTTGGAACACAACTTAAGAATAGGAAACATAATAAGTTTATAACTTCATTCAACAACAAAATTCTACTTTAATAACATCACTCATTATATGGCAAGTGTGTTAATGACTCGCTATTTCTAATATTATGAGGTGAAATTTCAAAAATTAAAATAATAACGCAGTTATTCTAAAGAAAGAAAATAAAACAAATAAGAAATAAAATATACGAGCAATAACATGGAATGAAAAGAAGTGAAATTGGAGATATATAAGATTAATAATGTACAAAAAAATATTTTAAAGTTAAAAAAGAAAATAAAAAGTAAAAATAAAATAAGATTAAGGGTGTGTTAGGTATAACGGAAAATGTTTTCCAAGAAAATATTTTCTTGGAAAACAAATAACAATATTATTCATTTTTCGGTGTTTTGTGCGCAAATTAAGAAAAATATTTTCTCAAGAGTAATCATAAATAATTTTGATACAATAAACATAAAGCCATGACCCTTTCGAACCAACAACCTTCCGAACCCACAAATTTCATAAACTTCTTAACCACAAAACGTTCGAAAGAAATTTCGAACCCGTAAACTTTATAATTCTAAACCATAAACTTCGAAACACATAAACCTCCGGACTTATAACTTTGAGTATGGCGTCGAGATGAACTATCAAATAAGAACATAAAACGTGAGTATGCGCAACACTAATTGGACTTATACGAAGTAAGTTTAGGTACACATTTACCTGTGCTCCCTCCAGAAGATCCAACACATCCCTGCAAAGGGGGAGATTATGATGAGCATCATACTCTCGTGCATATCCACGGTGGAGAACCCACCTCCTAGCTAGAAGGAGAAACGGAGGTAGTATATTCGGAGGTAATGGTGGTAGAGGTGGCTGCAACTGCAGGAACCACTCCCAGGCGCAAACCTAACATACAAAGTTGACGTAAGGTTTAAGATAAATTCTGACTAGGTAGAATTGAAAGTAATGAACAGAGTATTCGAATATGTTGTCACCTGTAGAAGCGGCAGAAAACCACATACGTCACTCTGGGTGCCCATGCTCGCCCAACACATCTGCCTGTACACGTAGGCAAGAACAACATTACCCCAACAGTACATGGGTAAATCATCTAGCAGCTAAAGATGATGAAGAAATCACAAGCTGACTAGGTTTCCTAAAGTGTTCGGGAACAAGACCCCCCCAAACAAAAGAAGCAGCAACAACCTCGTATACCGGTGAATATGTAGCTCGTATGTATCGCCGGTGATATCGGGGTGTAGTATCTCCAGGTGCTGTCTAATAGCAGTCAAACTCATCCGACTGGCCCCCGACGATGCAGTCTCGTCCTGTGGCATGAAACCCGTGAGCTGCTGTAGCAAGTCCAAATACTGCCCACGCGCCATATATCTCATATGTTGAGGCAGTGCAACGGCCAGTCCGTCAACGGGCAGGCTGTCAACGGGCAGGCCATATAATACCTCCACGTCCTGCAACGTGATGGTGGCCTCGCCAATAGGCATGTGGAAAGTGTGTGTCTCCGGTCTCCACCGCTCAATTAATGCCGTGATCAAAGCCCAGTCGAGCTGCAGCCGCCCGATCTCAAATATCCTGTAGAATCCGGTATCCTGCAGGCGCTGGACTACACGGGGATGAAGATCTCTGTCTCTCATAAAATCCCACAGGTCGTCCACTTTCCTGGCGCGGAGAGTCTGGGACAGTAACTCTCCCTCCCATACGTGGGCGGACCTATGATCTCCCTGTAACATTAATAGCTCAGCGGAGGAAGGTCCGGGATGTATATGCGGCACGTCCATGTCGTCTACTGTAAATTAAACAACATTATTTGTATGTTTAATCTGTAAATTAAAATAATTAATTTTTAGAGTTATACAATATTTAATTGGACAGGGTATATATCTATGGGTTCTAGGCTCGATATTTGAGGCCAGTAGCACCAAGCTATCCTGATTTCAATATTTTTATAATTTTTTGTGTTTGTTTTATAAATTAAATTTTTAATTTTTAATTATTTAATTGGATAGAGTATATACCTATGGGTTCCATGCTCGATATTTGAGGCCCAGTAGCACCAAGCTATCATGAATTCGTATGTGTGTCAATTTCAATATTTTTATAATTTTGTGTGTTTGTGTTTATAAATTAAATTATTAATTATTAATTATTTAATTGGACAGAGTATATACCTATGGGTTCCAGACTCGATATTTGAGGCCCAATAACACCAACCTATCATGAATTCTTATGTGTGTCAGTTTTAATATTTTCATTTCTTTGTGTGTTTGTTTTTTAAATTAAATAATTAATTTTTGTAAATTGGACAGAGTTTGTTTCACCTATCAGTATAAGAGATACCACGCTAAAATACTCTATATTTTACTACGTTAAAAGGCTCTATATTTTACTACGCAAAAGTGTTCTACATTTTACTACGCTAAAAGGCTCTACATTTTACTACTCTAATAAATAATCTAAACTAAATATAAACAACAAATACTTTTTAATCACATAACATTCACGAAAATACATATAAAACAGTAAAAGATATTAATTAACATTTTTATTAACAAAAAAAATGATTTCTCAATTTTTACATATTTTTTTAGAACACTAATATCTTAGTTCGGATAAATATAACATACCAGTTTCGCAAACAAAACACAAAACGACATGAAAACACATTCAAGTCAACTAATATGCATTATTATGAGTTTCGACGTAAACTAAATCGGAATACCTCGATTTCTGATTTTCAGAAAGTGAATTAGTCAAAAATTTAAGCCCGAAACAGTAAAATCACAACAACACAATGCTCGTTTTGTGTGACGGGTGGGTCCCAATATAACTTTTTTTAGAGAAAAAGGGGGGGCGTTCTGTTGGGATATAAAAAATGGGGGAAGTGGGTGGTCTGATCATGGGAAGGAAGAAGAAGGGATTTTAAAAAATGGGGTATAACGCTGTAAATAAGTGGGCTATACATATGTATAGCGCAGTTATTTACAGCGGTATGCCTTTCTGTCACATCGTGTCAGCATAGCGTTGTATTTATGCGCGTTATATAAGTATAACGCGATTTTAAACCGCGCTATATTTTAACGGCCAAAAAATCATTAAAATATAGTGCAATTTAAAACCGCATTATATATAATTTGATAACTCTTTTTTTTTAACCTATTAACGTCATACTTGTCCAAAAACCCAAGGAATACAATATAACGGGGAGCGGTGACGCACAAAACAATCACTTTCGAGATTCACCTAATTTGTTGCTCTGGGGCGAGCACAACACAAAACTTGTTTTTTCTTTAATTTTGCATTAATTGAGAGCCAAACAACTTTCTCTTTAATAAGGTTTCTGTCAGAAAGCTATTTGTTACCTTTTTTTCTGTTCAATTGATTGAAAAAGGAGTCAGAATTTGGATTCTAAGTCTCATGGATGACTGAAAATATCAAAGGTACCCTATAGCTTATAGCTTGCTTTTATATTTTTTTTTTAAATTTCCCCTTTTTAATTTCCAACTAGCTGTAATGTATGCCTGGGCATATATCAATTATTACGATAACCCGAACCGAAAAAAGCTTATTGGGATATCGATATCGGGTGTTATTGGGTTAACAATTTGGTAACGATTTTGTATTTTTTCACTATTGGATTATCGGTTCGGGCCTTTGCCCAATTTCTTAACGGGTTAACCGATAACCCAATAAGATTTAATAAAATTAAAATTTTACCCTTAAGTATTTAAATACATTTAGGACTTCATTATCTCTTTTTCTCCCAATTTTCCCAGCCGCATTCAAGATTTAAGTTTCCAGTTCACTCTTCAGACTCTGATTCAATTCTTGAACAGTTTTTCTTCAAAATTCAAAGTACAACCACATTCTTAGAATTTTAGCGTAAGTTTGTATTCCAAAATTACTTCTTTGTTAAGAACAAATTTCGTTCATTTCTTTTGAGTTTTACAGTAGAGTTCGATAATAAAAATATAGGATTTTTGATTGTTTTCGATTCTTTATTTTGTGCTCATATTTTAGTATTATGTTTGTACTTGTTAATTTTAAGGTGAAATTGCTAATACTTTGTATTGTTATTAATGTATTTGGACAACTGTTGTTGAAGAATTAACACTATTTTAGTTGTGTTTGGACAACTATTGAATTACTAGTATTCTTGTTGCTCTTGCTGCAATTGGACTCTGAAAAATGACATTGATTTCTTGATTATGGTTTGGCAGGAAACCAAAAAATTGTAATTTTGTTCCTCTTAACTAATATTTCCAGTGAATTGGAGATGAAATGCTTGTGGAGTTGTAGTATCAAATTTTGAGTTGTAGTCATGAATTTGTCAAAATGAAAAATGCTTCAAATATTAGTAGCGGCTAGAACGCAGAATTGGGTAGTATACTATATGTGAATTCTTCTCTTTTTTGCTTAACTCGAGTGAATTGCCTTCTCTTTTTTGCTTAACTCTAGATTGAGTTATCTTATCGTGTAAACCGATAACCGAACCGATAATGATCGATAACCGATAACCGATAACTAATATCTTATCGGTTTAGTTGTCTGTTTATCATATTTGTAAACCGATAACCGATAATATTCATAACCGAACTGTACTGACCGATGCCCACCCTACTGTAATGTCTGTATTTCTTTAATGACTTCAAAAAAGAAGACGAACTCAAAATTGATTCCATTTATCTACTAATACTGAGAAAATGATGGCAAGAGAGACTTGGAAATTTTGGAATAAGGACAACCCCATATACAAGTTTTATTTGTCTTTATGCTTTTTCTTTTTTTCCACTTTTCTTCCACGTTTGATCAATATAAGAAAATAAAAAATAAAAAAGACAGCCCGGTGCATAAAACATCCTCGCACGCAGGGTCCGAAGAAGGACCGCACCTAGAGGTGTGATGTAAACATCATAACCTAGTCAAGCATCAATCGTTGGTCCAACGGTGGCGGAGCCACATACGCCAAAGAGTGTCAACCGACACCCCTTCGCACATGTTTTCTTGAAATGTGTTTGTTAATGACTTGTTTATATAGGTGAAATTCAAGAAAATAACTTAATTTGAAAAGTCTTATATGGATAGTCAAATGGACACAATAGTGGGCAAAGTCCTTCATTTTGGCAAGTCTTAAGATCCCACTTTTAGTTTTCAGCCCACCTTTTGATTTTTTCCTCAAGTGGTCAGAGCCAATATTCTAAGTCAACTAACGTGTTTAAGGGATAGGAATCAAACATGTGGTGCAGGAAAAGAACAACAAGAGAAAGTATACTTAAATGCAACAAAATGTTATTTACTTTCTTGCTTCTTTCCTTGTTTAGATTTTTGCATATGTTATGTCAAACTATAATTAGTACGAGATTCGAGAATGTTGGCTTTAGATTATTTGTCAGTTTTCTTGATTTTCTATCAGTTTCTGATCTTTCATTCAGTTGGAGCTCAGAATCAAACCCAAGATAGCTGTCCCAAGGAATTCAAATGTGGGATACTTGGAAATGTGAAGTTTCCATTTTCTGTATCCTCACACCCTGCTTGTGGATTGTACGCCATTGATTGTGATGCTAAACCAAATCCAATAATTCATTTAGAAGGAACAGTTTTCGCTGTTCTGGAGGATCAACGGTCGTATGATACTAATAGTTATGGAGTTTTAGACCTTAGGCTTAATGATTCATTGGCGAAAAACAGTTGCCATTCTTTCGATCAAAGTCTATCTTTACCAATTTCTCCTTCTGTCTCGTTTAGAACCAACCAACGCAATATTACCTTGTTCAGATGCAACAACAGTCTAGACATCATCAGGAGCACGAATGATCACTACTTTCGTGTCTATCGGAACTATAATAAATGTAGAGGCTTAAGAATTTACTACAAGTATCCGACAACGTGGAGGAAAGACTACTCGGATGCACCAGAGGGAGATATTCCTAATAACTGTTCGCCGATTCAATTACCAATCAAATGGAGGTCACAGTTAACTCAAAATAGTAGCTTGTTTGATCTCTTAACCGCAAATTTTACAATCCAATGGAGCCTGTCTGATGATTGTAGTAGATGTTACTATCAAGGAGGCCGATGTTTAGCTGACAGCAATAACAAATTTCTTTGTTCTCCCAATCCCAAAGGTAAAAAGTTATACTTAACTGCCTTTTCCTACACTGCAATATATTTTAGATGTTCTTGTTATGGGTCCAATATGCTTGTCATACAATACTGTGAGCTTTCTCTAATTCTACTTTGAATGATCGCTTCTCGTTTATTGAGATCTAAATATGGACTGCTACCATGAAACTGGTGCCCTCATTTTACCTGAAGCTGATTGCTCTCCTATGTATCATTCAGTTTTATTTGGGGTTGTTGGCGTTATCTTTGCAATTTACACTGTCAGTTTCAGTGTCTATCATTTTAATTTCATAGCATGTGAATCCATGACAAAGAAAGAAAAATAGTAAATAATGAGCTACAAGTATTTCCAAATGTTCTGCTTGTTTCAATGTGTTACTCTGGACCAGTGAAGGAGCTACATAGCTCCAAAGGCGCTGGAAAAATGCACTGTTTAGATAGGTAAAACTTATTTTTTTATGTATATATACTACTATGTATTGAATCCCTTTCACTTCTTGGCATATTTACTTCCTTTAAATTTTGACACTCTATAGTGAAAATCCTAGTTCCGCTACTGCTCGGGACATGTTTTTTAGAAGAATCCTGCTGGATTTTACTAGTTCATTACCACTCTGTTTGTGCTGCAGATTGTTTTTAGAAGTCCTCTCTTGATCTTGTTATGGATTTATATTGCAGCATAAGTTAGTCATAATTAACTCTCAGTTCCTCCTCCTCCTCGTGGAAAATTTATCTAACCTTTTTGTTGATTTACTTTGGTTGCAGCAAAAAGAAAGTCGAAGCTAATTATAGTTATAGGTAACTATCTATAACTACTTACAAATCCTTTTCATATTACCAGATTTACTCAATCTGATCCCATATTGTCTTCTTCAACTATGTTCCACTTTTCTGTAGTCATTTTCCAAACAAAATTTGATTAGTTTCCTCTGTTGTTTGCTTCAGTCTTATCTGCAGTTATTGGCTTGATCCTTTCGATTTGCCTAAGTATTTTTATCTGGCGTTTCAAGAAAGGAAAGGGCGGTTGTTTTCACTCGTTCACAAGAAATACATATTCTGATTCGTCAAGGCATGATCTTGACGGCGGTAGCAAGTACTTTGGAATCCCTGTCTTTTCCTACTCTACACTTGAAGAAGCCACCAATAATTTCGATTCCTCCAAAGAACTTGGAGACGGAGGTTTTGGAACGGTATACTATGGTAATAAGCCATTATAATTCAAGTCATCAAAATATGGAAAAGCATTAGACTGAGTTTTTGTATTATTGTATCAATGCTATGAGTTGGTAACATATTTCAGTAAGCTAATAATGTACTTCTTTTATTAGGTAAACTTCGTGATGGGAGGGAAGTTGCAGTGAAACGCCTCTACGAGCAAAGTTCCAAGAGGATGGAGCAATTTAAGAATGAAGTTGAAATTCTTACTCGCCTAAGGCACCAGAATCTTGTTATGCTTTATGGTTGTACATCAAGGCATAGTCGTGAACTCCTCCTCGTTTATGAATACATTCCAAATGGAACAATTGCTGATCACCTCCACGGTGATAAAGCAAAGAACGGAAGTACCCTTATATGGCCTATCCGCATGAAAATTGCCATAGAAACTGCCAGCGCTTTAGCTTATCTCCACGCTTCTGACATAATACACCGCGATGTTAAGACTAATAACATTCTCCTTGACAACAATTTTGGTGTCAAAGTTGCAGATTTTGGGCTATCAAGACTTTCTCCACATGATGCAACTCATATCTCGACTGCTCCTCAGGGGACACCTGGATACGTCGATCCAGAATATCATGCATGCTATCAGTTAACTAATAAAAGCGATGTGTATAGCTTCGGGGTTGTCCTTGTTGAGCTCATATCATCACTGCCTGCTGTGGATATAACAAGGCATAGGGATGAAATTAGTTTGGCTAACTTTGCATTAAACAAGATATTGAAATGTGAATTTGAGGAGTTGATTGATCCATCTCTTGGTTACGAGTCCGATGCTGAAGTTAGGAGAATGACTACTTCAGTTGCAGAGCTAGCTTTTCAATGTCTGCAACTTGAGAAGGAGATGAGACCAACAATGGATGAAGTGTTGGAAATTCTAAAGGCGATTCGGAGGGGCGAATTTGAAAGCCAGACGAAAGAAGAGATTAATGTCAGTGACAATGTAGATGATTCAGAAAATGATGTACGATTGATGAAATCCAAATTACAACTTTCGCCGAATTCTGTGAATGATAGGTGGCTTAGTGAATCTACCACTGCTACTATTAGCGGGTGAAATTCCATAGATGTTAATGGACATTGTTTCTGAGTTCATTGCCTCAGTGTATCCAGAAATGTGTTTAAAATGGAGATGCCTTATGATATATGCTAACATTCCTAGTTGATGATCTTTAAAATCATTGTTGCTCACTTGTCTGTGCCACCATGTCCTAATGTAGTTTGAATATGGGATTGAATTTCAACTGTGAAAATGGGATTGACTGAAGTTTGGCCCTGATTTGAGACTTGTTTCCTCTTGTATTTGCACCAAAATTCCAAGACATACAGAAGGGAAAGCAAGTAACATACTCCCTCCGGTCCAAAATAAGTGATTTTCTGGCATTTTTCTTGTGGTCCAAATTAAGTGATTTTTTCAGATTTCAAGAATGAATAAATTAATTTTTTCCTACATTGCCCTTGGATAAATAGTGTTGGAGTATGTGTTAGGAGTAATTATGTGGAATAGTAAACGTTAATATAGTCAATTTCATTGCTAATTAATGCTAAAAGGTGGATTTCTTAATCTGCGTGAAAACTGACTTGATATTATAAATTAAACTATGTTTAATTGGAATGCAAAACTGTGAGCTGGTGTCCACTGGATGATATGTGGAAATGATCCTTTTGCTTACAACTACTTTTGCAAGAGCTTATTATTTGACAAGAAAAGTAGTGAAGTATTCAATTAAAGAAAATTAGAGTCCAATAATGCTTTGGGTCCCTCGAAACAGAATAGCCACCGAAACACTATTTACCTTCTTGCAAGTGTTTTCTTTCCAAATTCCACGTGCTTTGGGTCGTCTATGCTTTGGTTGCAGAAATTGTGGGGTTAGTTAAAATTTAAATTCTTTACTGACGCAATTTATCGAACACATAATAAGTATTTTCTTGTCAAAATAGCCTATCTGCGGAGAGTGTGCCTCAAAATCCTTCATTTCCAACGAAGCTAGCCTCTATGCTGTCATGAGCTGTAGTTTAACCGTAACCAACAGGGTTCGAAACTCAGTAAGGAATTAGTCATTTTATTAACAAATGGACGGCTGAGATTGGAGAAGAATAAATGAGTATTAAGGGCTCAGATGTTGCCAGCTAGGCTCTCTCAAATTCAATTACATAGCAAATAAATTGGAGAGAGAACAGCATTCACTAGAATTTTGGTAATCTTCCTCTCTTCTTCACACTCTTTTTCACTTTCTCTTTCTCAACCCTTTCTTCCTTCTCTTTTTAATTCTTCTCCTTTTTCTTATTCATCTGCATATTCCTAACTTAGCAATGGAGTTGTTTTTTAATTCTGTTAATTTTCGTTAGTTTCGATTGTAATTGTAATTCTAATTTCAATTTCATTTATTAAAATCAAGAAAAATGTCCTAAAAAAGTAGTATTTTCTTTCATTTCTATCTTATATCATGACAATTGGTATTAGAATAATGAATATCTAACCTGTGTGAGTATCAATGGTGGAAGGAACGAGGATGAAAAAATAGCCAAGCACGATGAAGTGTTAGAGGAGTTGTGCAATAGCCAAAAGGAGCTCAGTAATATGCACGTGGGGGATCCAAGGCACTTTGAAGCTCGTTTTGGATCGTGTGACGGCATTGGAATCGAAGCAAAATTAAGGGTCGGGGAATGTTAACCAAGTTGGAGACGGATTGTTACCTATACCAGTTCAGGCGCACGGCTCAATATGCAGGTATTGCCCATTCCTCCTCCCAAACGTGGGAGGTGCCCAACATTGAAGGGCACGAACCCAAGGTATGGACCCGAAAATACGAAAGGTATTCAAACTTATACAAAACTGCAGAAAATCAAAAAGTGGAAGTCGTTGCTCTTTATTTGAATGGATTGGCCGATACTTGGTATAATTCATTTGTTCTAAGTAATGGTGTAGTAACTTGGGTCGTATTTAAAGAGTAATTACACATACGATTGAGTGAGGTTTTGATGGAGGATATAGTACAGGAATTTAATAAGCTGAAACCAACGGGAACTGTGGATGAGTTTTTGGGAAAATCTAAGGACCTGGAGGCTCAGATGATACTTAGTAATTGAGATTTAAAGGAGTGTCATTTCCTTTCCAGTTTTATGGGAGCTCTGAGGAGATTAAGTATGTTATAAAAATATTCAAACCGGCCACCATGAGCCATGCTATTGAGCAAGCTCGTATGCAAGAGAAAGTTGTTGAGGCGCTACAGAAAAGGAACAAATTGCGGTTGGGCCGGCCCCAACTACAGGAGGATCAATGACTTAGAAAACTATAATAGTGCATGTTAATTGATCCAATACTTTTAGGTTAAGCCTTGAAGTGTATGAGTACCAGAATAATAACCACTTGTGTTTTAAGTGTGGCGAGAAATACACTCCAGGTCACCAGTGTAAGCCAAAGCAATTGAACTGCATGGTTGGGGAAATTGAGGAAGTTACAGATGAAAGCAATAATCCACAGAAACTCAATCAGTGAAGGTGAGATTGAGCAGGAAATATAGGAAGCCACTGTCTGAGTGCACTGGGGGTAGTAACAAAGGAGTAAATTTCTATTATGGTTAAAGGAGTAGCCAAAAATAGGAGTCACACTATTTTAGTAGATTCAAGACCAACTCATAGCTTCATTGATGAATAGGCTCTCAAGGAGACCGATTATGTTCCAACATATTGTACCCCTATAAGAGTAACTGTTGCAGATGGTAATTATGTCTTATGTAATTCCAATTGTGTTGGATTCCTTTGAAAGATGCAGGGTAAACTATTCCATGAGGATTTCAGAATCATAAAGTTGGGGGGTTATGACATTATTCTAAGCGATGATTGGATGAAAAAGTACAATCCTACTGAGTTTGATCATGAGAAGGAATGTGGGACCATTGGGAGGAAGGGAAATAAGACTGTGCTTCATGCAATTCCAGAAGAAGTTAGCCTCAACATAATCAACAGTAGCTCTATGGGAAGGTTACTAGGAAAGGACAAACCTTCATGGCTAATTTATTTTTGATAAATGTGGATCAATCACCTGAACCAAAGGAACCAGAAGAATCTATCCGAGAAGTACTAAAGGACCATGGAGATATCTTTTCATAACCCAACACTTTACCACTTGTTAGAACACTTGATCACACTATTCCCTTAACGCCTGGGGCTGCACCAATTAGCTTGATGCCTTATAGGTATAATTACTGCCAGAAGGAAGATTTAGAGAAGCAGGTGACAAAGATGCTTACCACGGGAACTATTCAACAAAGCCAATCTCCCTTCTCCTCACCAGCTTTATCAGTGAAGAAAAATGATAGAACTTGGAGGTTTTGTTTGGACTATAGGGGTATAAATGATATCACCATCAAAGACAAATATTCCAAACCCATTGTTGATGATCTCTTAGATGAATTGCATGGATCAATGATTTTCTCCAAAATAGATTTGAGAGCTGGTTATCACCGTATCAGAATAAAGACATAGGATGTCTACAAAATAGCTTTTAGGACTCACATGTGATATTATGAGTTTCAAGTTATGCCTTTTGGGCTAACTAATGCACCTGCTACATTCCACGCTTTGATGAACAAGGTATTTCAGCCTTATCTCAGGAAGTTATTATTGGTATTCTTTGACGATATTCTTACTTATAGCTAGTCCCTGCATAATAATGTGAAACACTTGAAAACAGTCTTCACCATATTGAGAGAACAATCACAATTTGATAAGAAATTGAAATGTTCATTTAAGAAATTTAAGGTAGAGTACCTCGGTCATGTTATTAGTGCTAATCCTAGTAAGATTCAAGTCATGATGGGAGTATCGAAGAGGCAAGACTTCAAGACCGTTTCTTATCATTTTATTTTAAGAAACGCGGGGACTATCTGTATACGGTTAAAATTGGAGAGTCCGATTCTATGATCATTATGGCTTCCTATAGCCCGTCTTCAGAAGGCTCGAGGCACATCTCGAGGTTGGACCCCGATGGAGCATATCGAGGATTCCCTACGCTCGACCTGGGGGCGGTGTAAATCGGTGACCATCATGGACAAGTTGGAAATTCCCAAACGGCACGTGGTTAGAGCTGACCAGGTCTGCAAGAATAGTACAAGTCTGTATAGTGACATTAAATAGATGTACTAACTGCTCTTCTTTGTAATAAATGCATAGGTACTATGTTGGGATTCCCCCTCCTATATAAAGGGGGCCCTTGTCATTTTGTAACATACATGATATTCAATACTGTCGTGCCCCCTTTTTCCTCTCATTTTCCGGGTTTCGACATTATTGGGACAACTCATTCCCTTTAAGAAAGGGGCTACAAGAAGTTGAAGAGTCGCCACCTAACGAATTAAGGTGCGTTAGGGCACCTACTACGAATAATTCATAGAACCAGTTTGTATTACCATAGATTGGGTAAGGGATTGAAACTACTTCGAGGGGAAGGTGTTAGGCATCCCTCAAGGTCCACAACGGTGGGTCCCGGCCAAACTTACTTTGTGAATTGGTCAATTAGCAGATAAGCAGTCTAAGCACATATGTAAAAGAGATAAAGACTTTTGACAGATAGGCAGTCTAAGAATACATATGTGAAAGGGATAAGGGAAGTCCTAGGTTGGTTATCCTATAGGATCACATCCATGCAATGCCTGGTAATCACTCCTCAATAAGAGGGGCTACACATTGCATTAGTGCACATGTCATCATATCCTTTTACTACCCAATACCCTCCTCTTAGTGGTTATTAAGCGAGTTTTGATTAATGAACTCTAAGCGTGCTGTTACCCGTCCCTTCCTTATGGTCCTAGAGAAGTTTTAGGACTGCTAGACTTAGGCGGTTCTAGACCTTCCTAAGGTGTTTTAAAAGGCAAAAATCTAGGCGACCACAAATAACGCATAGGACTACCAAATAAGGGAGCAGTTAAGGGGCACATGTTTACCTCACGTATATATGTATGCAAATAAGCAGCACGTCTCAAACATAGATTTTAGGTAATTTCAGAGAAATCCTAGAACAGGGTATCTAGGTGAGCATCAAAACCAAGAGTATGCAACATTGTTTTTCAAAAACGAAATGGCAGGATCCTAATCAGTTTGCATACTGATTTTTAAGACATGTTAAACTTGAGCAATATATAAATTATCAGAGCATAGTTTCTCAGGTTTTTACAAGGACATTGATTACCTAAGGCTTGCCTAGGCGTGGGGTTATATGCAACCATAATTATAGGGGACGTTTAAACAATTTGAGGTTGTTACATCCTACAGGCATGCTGATCTAAATGATGAAGCTTATAACAAGTGATTTTATACAACTAATACTGGAACATGATACCTATGTGTGAAACTGCTTTAAAATATTTTGTTTGAGCGACATGAGGCAAATGCACGTATAGTCCTAAAAAAGGATCTTTAATGCACATGAAGAAGGTTATTTATTTAGCAGTTTTAATAACCTAATGGTAAGATTTCTAAGTGATTATGAATTATACAGAATCAGAAATAGAGTACTGATCTACCACATGTTTCTAATATGCAAAGCAGTAAACGTGAGTGCCCTAAAACAACATATCTGATGCACATATTTGGCATGATTTAATGCAAACATGCATAACAATCTTAAGCATGGTATCTAGTGCAGCACAGACCTAAACATGATTTCCACCGCAGGTCAACATATAACACATCCTAGAAACATGATTTCTACAGCAAGTCATCATATAACAAAGCCTAGAAATATGATTTCTATCCAGTTTTATCCCACAGAATTATATAGCTACCCTCCCTTTTCACTATTTACCCCAATATCTATTTACAAAGGATTATTACCAACCAAGATTGCATAAATTACATAAATGAAATGTAAATTATACTATAGGGAGCCTGATGCACGCCCAAAGTAAACCTGGGAGTACCAGGCCTTAAATGGTAGTCTCAAATGCCAAGAACCTCATAGCCAATGAATGTCCAAGTGTGTCAGAGTTCCCTAAGGACTTCAAGGATCTCGGGCAGTGCTCACACTAAGACTTTCTCACAATAGGGACTGGTTATGCGCAGTGCGGAAGGGCCAACCCCAGTGTGCCAGAGTTCAAAGGAATCTCAGGAGATTCCAAGGCAGTACACACACTGGAGGGGAAGAACCTTATGATCAGTTAAGGAATAGGGCACAAAATGTAAAGCAGGTGCAGTTCAATATCTAGCCTTGGCTTATAGCCGGCTAGATCAGTGATTATCACAAGTAACAGAGGAGAAAAGAGAGTTTTGAGTGTAAGTGTGTGTTTTTGAGCTAATGTTCGTGTGTTAAGAAGTAAAACAGAGGAGTTTATATAGTAGTTCAAGAGTAGGGCCAATAAGGTAACAATATCAACTTCAGTCAATCAAGGGAGGATCACAGAATAAATTACACGAAAAAATCAGCATAGCCTTCCCTTAATTAAGGGTAATTAACCAAAGGTAAAGAAGGGAAATATTTAAGGAAAGAAGTTCAAATCAGAGTTAAGTAAAGAGTAAATAATTAGGAGTCTAATTAAGAAAATAATCACGTAAGGAGTCAGTAGATATTACAGGAAATTAAATAAGGCAAGAAGACTAATTAAGGTCATAAACAAGGAAATAATCAAGAATTGTGCACATGAATTCTAACAGAGCGAGTCATTCAACAATTCTGGAAAGAATATCAATTTTCATAAACAAAATAGGCTGAAACTTTATGAACACAGAGAAATTAGACGGAAAATAATTCAAAAACCCTAATAGAGATTAATTAGGATAAAAAGACAAAGCAAGGAATTTGTCTAAGGAAAAGCATGTAAGTCAAAATACAGAATGAACCAACATTGAAAAACTCAGAATCGAAGCAAAACATCAGACAATTAGAGTTTTCATAGAAATCGACTAGGGCTTAGGCAACCCTAGCATAAATCAGTGAAGAACACTTAAGAACAAATGATTAAGCATTGAAAAATATCAGAAAACCCTTTGAGAAGATAATTTGTAGTAAACCCCAGTTTAAGAAATACGGGAAATCAGTTGAAACCAGAAAACTTTCAAGAAAAACATGTGAGATATGTTCGATTCGTCTCAGATCTGTACAAATCTGAGAAGATTGGAGACAAAAATTAGGATTTTTTAGAAAGTACAACAGAGACGAGAACATAGGCTTATAAAACCATGGATTCATAACAAAATAAGAAAGATTCTTACTCAAGGTCGAGCAAATAGCCTGAAACAGGCAAGAAATTCAAAGGTGCAAACTAGACCTGCCTAGGTCCCTTGAAATCTCCTCAAGGATCTAGCAGACGGATAGACCATAGCAAATAGGAGGCCGGTCGAGGTCTGAGGTGATGAATAAACACCATGGAATATCAGTGTAAGTCGGTGACGGCGGGGGAAATTAGGGTTCCGCTAGAGAGCGTTTGAGAGAGAAAGGGAAGAGTCACGACGGGGGAAGGGTGTAAATGATTAGGGTTGGGGGGGGGGGGTTGTTTAGTTTAATTATGGTAGGAAATATTCGGACCGTTGATAAAAATTGATCAATTGCCAGGATTGGCTAAGGTTACCGGGTCAGGTAGGCTAATATTTGGGCCTAATGTGGTTGGGCCAAAATTATAAGGGGTATTGGGCTGGTATTTAGGCTAAAATTGAAAAATAAAAGGGCTTTTTATTAAATACCCAAAACAATTGAATAAAATTAATTTGTAAAATAATTAACTAATTATAAAAATATTTTTCATGCATAGAAATATTTTAAAATAATTATTTAGTATTTTAAAAATACAATGGACCAATTTCTGATAAAATAAAACAATAATGTATGCATGGGCTATAGTTGCAAAGTTATTGTAATTGTGACCAAAAAGTGTCAATCTGGCCATTTATGAAATAATTTGGACTTAATAGGACCATAAATAGTAATATTAAATCAAGAAATATTTTAAAATCATTTGTGATGCAACTTTGTAATTATTTATATGAATAAAAATGCTAGGGCAAATCAATTTAAATCGTAGAAATTATGAAAAAATGCCAATTGATGCTAATGCATGATTTTGAAGATATATATACATTTTTAAAACTATTTTAGGAAAAATTGGGTATCAACATCTCCCCTCTTTACCCGGGAAGGATGGAAGAGTTGTCGGGTAAAGATATGAAGGCCAATTTTGACCGAGCGAGATGGTTTGAGAGATTTAGGCTGCACTTTGGATTCTTAGATGCCTACATATCTCTGGTTTTACAAGAATCAGGTTGTGTGTAGTTCTGGATTCATCGGCGGAAGATTCCGATGAAGTCATCGCAAGAACGGACACAAGGTTTCGGGATAGGTGAAAGAATAGTTATGGTGAGAGGTCAAGTTTGAGATAACGAAGGAATTGGAGCGTGATTGCTTACCAGGTCACCTGCAAATAAAGATACTACAAGAATATATTTGCGCGCTAATTTAAACATGATGCAAATTCCTTTTGGACTATGAAAGCCGTCTTCAGACGGTTGAGAATGACATCCTTAGACCATGATGTCCCGAGCCATGAATTATTCAGTGAGAGATTCGCAGGCCGTGAAATGATGTTCTCGGGCCATGAAGATGGTGCCTCCGAACCATGACGCCTATGAATAAGGATATGCAAATTTGAGAGATCCTCAGGCCATGACATGATGTCTTCCGGCTATGAAGGTGATGCCTTTTGACTATGACACCTTTGGACAAGTTGGTGATATTTCAGCCCATGAAATGCGATAATATGATGATAGAATCAACAAGGCAAGGCTTAGTCTTGTGAAGTTGAGGGCATAGCTTGGCCCGAAAGAAGAGAAAAGTAGATAATGTCGGAGAGACATTGCTTAGTCTCGGTGAAAGGATGTAAATTGGAGGCAGAGCTTAACCTCATGCAGGATGGGGGACAGGGCTTAGTCCCATGCAAGTGAAAGGCAGGTATTAGCCTTATGAAAATGTGTGGAGGCTGGGCTTAGCCTCATGCAAGATTAGAGACAATGCTTAGTCTCATGCAGGTGCAGAGGTAGAGCTTAACCTCATGCAAGGTGCGGTACAGGGCTTAGTCTTATGCAGATAAAGGCAGAGATTAGCCTTATGCAGATGCGAAGACAAGGCTTAGCCTCGTGCAAGTGCGGAGGTAGAGCTTAACCTCAAGCTAGATATGGAGACAGAGCTTAGTCTTTCGAGGCAGAGGTTAGCCTCATGCAGGATGCGGGACAAGGCTTAGTCCCATGCAAGTGAAAGCAGAGATTAGCCTTATGTAAATATGGAGGCAGGTCTTAGCCTCATGCAAGTGCGGAGGTAGAGCTTAACCTCATGTAAGATGTGAGACAATGCTTAGTCTCATGCAGGATGAAGGCAGATATTAGACTTATGCAAG
Organism: Nicotiana undulata; assembly: GCA_005239495.1. NCBI lineage: Eukaryota > Viridiplantae > Streptophyta > Magnoliopsida > Solanales > Solanaceae > Nicotiana > Nicotiana undulata. Next base: position 84,395 of record ML285447.1, read on the forward strand.
AAAAATAAAGTAAATGGCAGATGATAGCAGAGTTTTCTTAGCTGGTAGTAGATTTCGCCCCTGGAATAAAATCAAGATAGCGGCTGCATTTGATATGGATATTTTGATATCACAGTTGTTGTGACGATTGTGACTTCGAGGCATGTATATTCTTCGTTCCTGCATCCAAAGAAAATCGTGAGTTCTATAAAAGGGGAGGTTGGTTTGTGCCTCCATCGGCTCGCTTGACTTGCTTTGCTTGGTCTGAAGATCTTGTTCAAATCATCCGAAGGTAGCGTTTGCTAAACAGAGTTATTTCGCAAGCAAGCATGCATATTTTTCAAATACATAGTAAAAGAAATTTAGATGAACCAACGACCGTGACAAGATCTAAGACATTGCAACCTCTTTCGATGTGGAATTTTGAGGGTCCTCCTCAAAATTCTGCCCTAGTTAGATGGAAAAACATCCCTGATTGTGGTACATGTTGCGATCGGCTGAACTTGCTTCGGAACTTTGAGGGTCCTCCTCAAAATTCTGCCCCAATTTCTAGTTGTGGGGGAAAATAATATTTTTATTGAATTGTGACCAAACCCATAGGTCTTCCCACGTATCCCCCCTTAAACGAGAATCAGGTCGAGCATATTTCAATTTACATCATTTGAGAAAAGCATACAAAGTTACACATAGTATCGTTTAACTGTATCTGAGTTGATCGGTTTTGGCCAGACTTCTCTGTCCATTTCTGCAAGTATGATAGCTCATCTTGTCAATACTCTGTGAACCATGTACGGACCTTGCCAATTAGGAGAGAATTTTCCTTTGGCTGCATCTTGATGCGAAAAGATCTTCTTCAACACTAGCTGCCCCAGTGTGAACTGTCTTGGCTTGACCCTTTTGTTGAAGGCTCTGGACATCCTGTTTTGAAAAAGTTGCCTGTGACACACTACATTCATTCTTTTTCTGTCTATGAGGGCTAGCTGCTCATAACAGTTCTTTATCCATTCTGCGTCGCTGAGCTCAGCTTGTTGTACGATCCTTAGGGAAGGACCACTTCAGCAGGAATAACAACTTATGTACCATAAACCAGCAAGTAAGGAGTTGCCCCAGTTGATGTGCGGAATGTGGTACGATATCCTAATAAAGCGAATGGAAGCTTCTCGTGCCATTGTTTGTGATTTTCTACCATCTTTCTCAATATCTTCTTGATGTTCTTGTTGGCAGGTTCTACGGCTCCATTCATCTGAGGTCTGTATGCCGTGGAATTCTTGTGCTTGATTTTGTAAGTCTCGCACATTGCCTTCATCAGATTACTGTTGAGATTGGAGGTATTGTCGGTGATAATTGATTTTGGAGCTCTGAACCGACAAACAATCAGGTCGCGAACAAAGTCTGCCACGACTTTCTTAGTCACTACCTTGTAAGATGCTGCTTCGGCCCATTTGGTGAAGTAATCAATGGCTACCAGGATGAATCGGTGCCCATTTGAGGCGGTGGGCTCGATCGGTCCAATAACATCTATTCCCCAGGCGGCGAATGGCCAAGGTGAGCTAGTTGCATTGAGCTCATTTGGCGGCACTTTTATCATGTCTACGTGTACTTGACATTGGTAGCATTTCCGGACATACAGGATGCAATCGGTCTCCATGGTCATCTAAAAATAACTGGCGCTGAGTATCTTTTTGGCCAAGACAAAGACGTTCATATGTGGGTCGTATGTGCCGGCATGTATCCCTTCAAGTAGCTAAAGCTTCCTTCGCGTTGACACGCATTAACAATCCCAAATCAGAAGTTCTCCTATACAGGGTTACTCCGCTATGGAAGAAACTATTGGACAACCTCCGAAGCGTACGTTTCTGAGTATGATTTGCATGCTTCGGGTATTCTCCTTTTGCCAAATATTCTAAAATATCGTGGAACCAGGGCTTCCCGTCTGCTTCTTCTTCATAATGGGCACAATATGCTGGCTGGCTATGGATCCTTACTGTGATAGGATCAATGAAGTTCTTGTCTGGATGTTGTATCATGGATGACAAAGTGGCCAATGCACCGACAAACTCGTTCTGAACCCTGGGAACGTGCCGAAATTCTATCTTTGTGAACTTTTTTCTTAATTCCTGCACATGGTGCAGATATGGAAATATCTTGGAACTCTTGGTGGCCCATTCTCCTTGTACTTGGTGTCAAATCTGAATTACCCTAACCAACAACTCCTGAATATTCATGTCGATGGCCATGTTGAGCCCTAGTATGCAGGCTTCATACTCTGCCATGTTGTTGGTGCAGGAAAATTTGAGTTTAGCATATACCGGGTAATGTTGGCCCGTTTCCGATACTAAGACCTCTCCAACGCCGACTCCTTTGAAATTTTCCGCTCCGTCAAAGAACATCCTCCAGCCATCATAGGATTCAACAATGTCTTCTCCTATGAACAACACTTCTTCATCGGGAAAATACATTTTCAGGGGTTCATATTCTCCTTCCATAGGATTCTCAGCAAGATGGTCTGCTAGTGCTTGTCCTTTGACCGCTTTCTAAGTCACATATACGATGTCGAACTCACTCAGCAGGATTTTCCACTTAGCCAGCTTACCAGTGGGCATGGGCTTCTGAAAGATATACTTCAAAGGATCCATTCTCGATTTGAGGTATGTTGTGTAGGCACAGAAGTAATGCCTTAGCTTTTGAGCTATCCAGGTCAGAGCGTAATAGGTACGTTCCAGCAGAGAGTATCGTGCCTCATACGGAGTGAACTTCTTGCTCAGGTAATAGATAGCTTGCTCCTTTCTACCTGTCTCGTCACGCTGCCCCAGCCGAAAGCTCCATATAGTACCGCAAGGTAGATAGCAAGGGTCTACCTGGCTCTGGCGGGACTAGGATTGGTGGTGTTGATAGTACTCCTTGATCTTGTCAAAGGCCTTTTGGAAATCCTCGGTCCATTTGGTTGCAGCATCTTTCTTTAACATCTTGAAGATTGGTTCACATATGACTATGGACTGGCTATAAATCGACTGACGTAGTTTAGCCGTCGCAGGAAACGCATCACCTCCTTCTTACTCTTTGGTGGCGGCAGCTCCTGGATGGCTTTGACTTTTGATGGATATAGTTCTATCCCTCGGCGGCTGACGATGAACCCAAGAAACGTTCCGGCGGGAACCCTAAATGCACACTTTGCAGGGTTTAGTTTCAGGTTGTATTTCCGCAATCTGTTGAAGAAATTCCTCAAATCTGCTATATGATCCGTGGCCTTCTTAGATTTAATAATGACATCGTCCACGTATACCTCGATCTTCTTATGCATCATGTCATGGAAGATGGTAGTCATGTCCCTCATCTAAGTGGACCCAGCATTCTTAGGCCGAATGGCATCATCTTATAACAATATACTCCCCATGGCGTAATGAAAGGCATTTTCTCAGCGTCCTCCTCGTCCATCCAGATCTGGTGGTAACCGGCAAAACAATCCACAAATGATTAGAGTTCATGCTTGGCACAGTTGTCGATTAAGATGTGTATGTTTGGGAGCAGGAAGTCATCCTTCGGACTGGCGCGATTGAGATCCCGATAATCGATGCAAACCCTAACCTTTCCATCCTTCTTCGGTACCGACACGATGTTAGTTATCCAAGTTGGGTATCAACCACTCTGAGGACCTGGGCGTTGATTTGTTTAGTGACCTCCTCCTTGATTTTCAGACTCATGTCATGCTTAAATTTCTGGAGCTTCTGCGTCACTGGCGGGAACATTGGATTGGTGGGCAACTTGTGAGCCCCGATAGATGTAATTAATCCGGTCATATCATCGTATGACCATGCAAATATGTCCTCATATTCTTTCAAGAATTATGTGTACTCTTCTTTCTCTGACGGCGACAAGTGGATGCTGATGCGAGTTTCCTTGACAGTCTTTGAATTTTGCAAGTTGATCACTTCAGTTTCATCCAGGTTGTACTTAGTCTTGTTCTCAAAATCTTCCACTTCTCTAACAATTTCCTCAGGTATGACATCTTCTTCCTCTGAATCACTATACTTTTGTTGCGTTATCTCATTACATGTCACAGTCATCGGTTCATCAAGACAGGAAATAGTAATGCTGTATAGATAGAGATATGAGATGAGAAATGGTAATAATAAATATTGATTCATTGAAACGTAAAAGTGATTGTCAATAATTTAAACAAACGTGTTGGAACACGGGAGATTTTATTTAAAACAGACAATGCAAAAAAGGAAATCATTTTCTTAGCAAACAAAATAAAAGTGTTGTTTAGCCTTGCTACCCCGGAACTCGTCGGGCCCTAGATGGTCTGACAGTCCAATTTCTAAGGAATGTTCCCTTGCTCACAACTTGGATGGTAGGGCCTTCCTCCTCCTCCTCCTCAACGATTACAAAACAATCCATATCCTCGTCCTCCAAGAATAGGTTCCTTAAGGCTGCTAATGCTTGCTCTTCTTCTGATCCCCATATGATGTTGGCTTGCTGGAAAGTCTGTTCCAAGTGCGGTATGGGCTGCTCCAATGGATAGTGGGGACCGCGCCATGGTGGCGACCAGTCTCTGTACTCTTGCCAAGTGTATCAGTATCCCAGGCCAAAAGTAGTGCCATGACGCTTCAGCTGTATCAGCTTGGAAATGCCCTGAAGATTCTTGTCGAGACCCTTGCCAGTTTCATACCCGCTCCAATTCATCATGCTTGCTATCTTACTTTCCCACCATTTATCTTTGTCGATTTCATTGACCTTCTCGATGTGGTGATAAGTTTCTCCACCGAGCCTTCTTCTATTCTCAACCACCGGGATGGTGTGGTGATTGTATATGGGGTTGCTCCCGTCTCCATGGATAATTAACCCCTGATGATTCCACTCAAACTTTACTGCCTGATGCAAAGTCGAAGCTACATCCCCAGCGGCATGTTTCCACGGTCATCCCAACAACAGGTTGTAGGACGCGAATATGTCTAACACCTGAAACTCGACGTCAAACCAGGTAAGTCCCATTTGCAGACAGAGATTGATCTCTCCAATGGTGGCCCTCTGAGACCCGTCGAACGCCTTCACATTCATGGTCCCTTCTCGTATCTCGTACAAGCCCTTACCCAACCTCTTCAGTGTTGTCAGTGGGCACATGTTAAGACTGGACCCTCCATCGATCAGAACCCTGGTGATGAAGTAGTCTTCACATTGTACGGTGATATGTAGTGCCTTGTTATGACTCAAATCTTCAGGTGGCAATTCATCCTCGTGGAAAGTGATCTTATGACTTTCTAATACCTGTCCCACCATGTTAGCCATCTTTCCTCTCATGATGTTGTTAGGAACATACGCTTCATTCAACACTTTCATCAGAGCACTCTTATGTGCTTTCGAACTGCAGCAATGACAAGATTGATATTTGGGCCAGAGTCTTGTTCATATGATCTATGACTGATCTACCCCCTTGCTTGTACTTCCCTACAGAGGTCATCCAGGCTTGTTTCAAAGACGATAGGTCTGTTAGAAGCATGTTTGATGGATTCTCATAAATGCTCAGGCGTGTAGACCCTTCCGGTCCTAGTCATCCCTTGTGCAACACCAGCTTCTTCTATTTTGGTCTTTCCTCTTCTTCTAGTTTCAGCTGCGTAATCCCAGGGCATATCCTTAGTGTCGAAAGACGGTGTGGTGGATAATGTCACTGTGATTTGTATGGCTACCTTTACTTCAAATGGGATAGTTGCCACTGCAGGTGGTACTATTTCAACCTCGAACGGGACTAATGCAGTCACCGCAACCTCTCCTTGTGGCTATATTTGCACTAATTCGATTGAGTGTAACTGCTGGCTTCTTGGGATCATCACCTTCTTTGATTAGCCCGATTAACCCTTCCGGATCCCATTCTTCATCCATTTCTATTACACTGACGCCTTCGCCCCTGTGGTCTGGGAGGGGGTTATTGCAGACATTCTGTGTAGCCTCCTTTGCCTGGATGATTTTATTGTCGATTAAAGCCTGGATTTTGTCCTTCAACGTACGACACTCATCGATGGTATGTCCTTTCGTGCCAGAATGGTATGCACAAGTTTTGTTTGGATTGACCCATTGGGATGAATTCTCTGTGGCTACAGCAGGGATGGGAGTGACGTAACCAGCAGCTTTCAACCTTTCATACAGCTAGTCAGTGGGTTCGGCAATGGAGGTATACTGTTTGGGTGGCCTGCGGTCAAAGTTTGGTCGAGTTCTTGGGAAGTTTTGGAAAGTTGGAGGTGACTGAAAATGAGACAGTTGGGAGTTATATGTGTGATAGGCAGTAGCCGGTTTGGGATATCTGGGGGACGAGGGTTGATATGTAACTGGAGGTGACAGTTGATATGTGGGTGGAAGAGATGGTTGATAAGTGGATGGAGGTGCTTGGTATGTGAATGGGGAAGTTTGGTACATCGGTGGAGTATTGGGTCCTTGTGCAACCATTACCGCTCCCACGTCCTTCTTCTTGGATATACCACTAGACTGCAGTGCTGTGTTGGTGGCTTGCAGTGCCTCAAAATTCATGACCATCCCGCTCTTCATACCCTCTTCGATCCTTTCACCAAGCTTGATGATGTCAGAGAACTTGTGATTTTCAATAACCATTAGTCTTTCATTGTACTGCGGGTCCTGTGCCCGGACGAAGAACTTATTCATCTGCTCTTCTTCTAACGCTGGCCTAACTTTAGCCGCCTCCTACCTCCAACGAGTGGCATACTCGCAGAACGTTTCAGTAGGTTTCTTCTTTAGATTCTGAATGTAAAAGACGTCCGGTGCATTTTTTGTGTTGAATCTGAATCGGTCCATGGAATTCGATGCCATACTCACCCAGCTAGACCACTTCTTAGGATCCTAGCTGATGTACCAGGACAAGGCATCACTTGTAAGACTCCTCATGAATAGTTTCATCCGGATCTTTTCGTCTTTTCTGACTCCGACCAGTTTGTCACAATAGGTCCTCAGATGGACCCTGGGATCACCTGTACCGTCGAACATTTCAAACTTGGGAGGTTTGTAACCCTCCGGCAGTTCGATATCTAGATGTATACATAAGTCTTCATAATTTAGACCTTCGATCACTTTACCTCGTTCCACGCCTTGAACTCGGCTAGTCAATTTCTTGAGTTCTTCGGCCAGGTTTCTGATGAGCATGTCCTTCTCACTGGATTCCGGTGTATAAGAGATGGGTTGAGTGGAGTGAGGTAGGGTCTCCACATATATGGGGTTGTTCTGGTGGCCTGGGACTTGAGCATAGTGATGATCATTGATGGAATTTTTAGATTCAGGAATGACTGGTGGGGTGTTTCGTAGAGTGTAGCAAGTGTTTTGCTGGTATTGTGGTGGGATAACTTGATTTTGCGGTGAAGTTGTGTAATGGTGAAGTGTAGGAGGATTCTACGGGTGTTTGTTGGGTGTATTTTGAGGTGGTGCAGGGTTCTGAGCGTTTGGATGGCTGACGTCTGGGACGCTGAGTGAGAAGGACAAGTTTGCTATGTTTCAGACATGCTCAAGTTCTCCTTGGAGTTTCAGCATTCTCTATTCGAGTTGCGAAACAACACCTGAATACCCCGACTGTCAGAAGCCTCTGTACGTTCAGCTGGTGTAGTGTTTTCTTTTCTGATGTTATTCAAGTCTTCCATATTCGCTTTTCCTTTGCCTTTAGGTGGACTAAGAGGAGGATAAGGTGGGGGCCCCTGATTTATGATATGTTGATGATGCTAGAATGCACGAACCAACCTTTGGGGAATGGGAATAATCAAAGAAATAAAATAAAATAAAAACCAAAAGTAGCCAAGTCAGTAAGGATTATGAAAAGAATATTTGCGGTATTTAAACATGTATTGCTGAAATGTAAACATGTCCTAATTTTGGGAGCCTCGTTGTGCCTGAGGTAGACCTAGCGACAAGTTGATTTGGAGAACTTAGATGCCAATAAATGCCTCATTTCATTAATATAAAATAGACGAATCCCAAAACGACTCTAAAATAATAATAGGAAATAAGTCACTAATGGCACTTGGCCTTATTACATTTAGGAAAGCGACAATAAATCTAGCCTACTTGGTCCTAGAGGGACCTTCCACACATTCGATCTTCTGGATTCCCTCAAACAGGTTCGCCAGCTTGCGCAGTCCTGGCAGTAGGTAGGCTCTGGCCAAGTGTCCTCCCTCGCTCCCTTCAGAATTTTGGCAACCCTCAATCCTCTTTATGACATTGCCTTCCAGCTCCACTAGACCTTGCTCCAGATATTCAAGCTTTCTGCTGGAAGTAATAGCCATCTCCTTCCATTCCTCGATCAGTCTCCTATTGGTCTCATGTATTTCCCGGTGCTCATTCTCGGAATCATGGACCCTCTTGCGTAGTCGGTTGTACTTGACCTGAGCCTCAGCATCTTCATCTATGATTCTATTTCCTCGATGATTCCTGGCCTCACTATCCCGTCTAAGTTGTCTTCTAGCCACGCTTGGTAGAAAGGTGCACACCCAGCATGATACATGTCCTACTCAATGGTGTTTTTCTCCATGATGATCTTGTAGTGCCAGATGTGCTGAGCTTGGCACTTATAAGGGACTTCGTCGTCCTGAAAATCTTCCCTGAAGTGACCCGTCTTTGCAACCCTTGGCACAACCTGCTTCCTGCCCGCTTGCCTCATGACTCGGATAGGAAAGTAAGGGTATATTCCCCTCAACCCAATCAACACTAAGTGTGGAGCATCCCTGGACCTGATGATAAACTCGTCTGTCGGGAACCATTCAAACATCCATTACACTTGTTCCTCAGTCAGATTGTCGAAGAATTCCACCCACTCCTTGGCACTTTCCGGATGAGCAAACCTATTCGAAATGTTGGTCATCCGCTTGGGGTGATGGAAAGCAATGTGGTCGTTCCAGGCCCTTCCCGGAAGTTCTTGGCGGCACGGGCCCTTTTGGAGATGTTCTAATAGCCATAACTGCAGCAACATGTTACAACCCTCAAAATGCTTGATCCCTTTTTGACAACGTTCCAAAGCCCAGTATAGGTCTGCTAAGATCATAGGGACAATATGGTGTGTTCTTCTGTCGATCCCTTCCATCAAAGCCCTGGCGACCATGGCTAGTCTGGTATGAATCCTTTACCCTTTCATTGGGAATACTATCAAGCCCAAAAAGCATACAATAAACACGAACACTCTACGATAGATGTGACCAAGAGAAGTGATAACAAACTCTTCATGGAAGGTGCGATAAGATTTGCTATGGCCATATCTTTCATACAAGTATTCAAAAGGTATGTACGACTTTTTCAGACACTCTAGTTCAGCATTCAACCCCATCATCTTTAGGAACCCTTTGCCGGTGCAATTCTCAGGTACCAATAACCCAGGTATATCCCAAGTCAGCCCAGCAAGTCCTCCTATTTCTTCCAAAAGTGGTGTAATTTCGATATTCCCGAAGCGGAACACAGCCTTCTCACTGTCTTAAAACAGAGTTGCAGCTTCGATCAGCATATTGTTCGGCTAGATGTCTAGTAGAGAAGGTAAATTGCCCAAATTATTCCTCACGTGTTTCTTATCACTTGAGGGAAGGTCTTCCCACCAATCTAGTAGCATTGGTGGAATGTTGCTGACCATACCGAATCTGGGGACCTCGTGCCTCATTTTCTGCAAAAAACAAAAAGGTTAGACCTTTTACCCCCCACCAGATTCGACTATTTATACACTCATGATTAGAATTTTGGCATTTAGTTCTCCAAATTAATGCACAGAACGTGATTGTGTCCGTTGGGATTGTGAAAATTCCGGTGGACTTTGGATAAGTCTTGTCTTAAAGGGTTTGACCATGATGCATGCACAATAATAATAAGAGTAAGGTTACTATGCGGGTCTATATCGGTACCCTCAAGCGGACAACTCGAGGGGGAAAGGCACGAAACTGTCACTTGCACTGCTGATCGACTAGTTTTACTGCAAATAAGCCTTTCCAAATTTAAAGGGTAATAAATTGGAAGAGCGCAACCACTCATCAAGAATTTCTATAGGATTGGTTTAGGCACGAGTGGAATATGATATCGAGCATGATTTATGCAGCAATAAATAACATGTTGTCACGCATTTACACATTATGAAAGCGGTAAATACAACAATTATAATTGAAAATAGTTATAGAAGGAAAACAAAGAAACAAGTCAGTTTCATATTGAGAGAATAAATGCTGGAAAAATAAATAGTTAAATCCACATAAAGGGGAAAGGGAAAGGGTGCACAAGTATTGACAAAGTAAGGCACGTTCAGACAAATTCACAAAGGAGTTTGTTATGGTATAAGCCTAAGATCCCCAGAAGAGTCGCCATGCTGTCGCGCCCCCTTTTTTCTCTCGGAGTCCGGGTTTTGACATTATTGGGACAACTCATTTCCTTTTGGTAAAGGGTACAAGAAGTTGCAGAGCCGCCACCTAACGAATTAAGGTGCGTTAGGGAACCTACTACGAATAACTCATAGAACCAGTTTGTAATACCAGAGATTGGGTAAGGGCTTGAAATTACTTCGAAGGGAAGGTGTTAGACACCCCTCGAGGTCCACAACGGTGGGTCCCGTCCAAAATACTTTTTGAATTGGTCAATTAGCAGATAAGCAGTCTAAGCACATATGTAAAAGAGATAAAGACTTTTGACAGATAGGCAGTCTAAGCATACATATGTAAAAGGGATAAGGGAGGTCCTAGGTTGGTTATCCTATAGGATCACATACATGCAACGCCCGTCAATCACTCCTCAATAAGAGGGGCTACACGTTGCATTAACGCACAAGTCATCATATCCTTTTACTACCCAATACCCTCCCCTTAGTGTTTATTAAGCGAGTTTTGATTAACGAACTCTAAGCGTGTTGTTACCCATCCCTTCCGTGTGGTCTTGGAAGAGTTTTAGGACCTCTAGACTTAGGCGATTCTATACCTTCCTAAGGTGTTTTAAAAGGCAAAATCTAGGCGACAACAAATAACACATAGGACTACCAAACAGAGAAGCAATTTAGGGGGCTCATGGTTACCTCCACATTTATAGGCAAATAAGCAACACGTGTCAAACACAGATATTAGGTAATTTTAGAGAAATCCTAGAATAGGGTATCTAGGTGAGCATCAAAACCAAGAGTATGCAATATTGTTTTTCAAAAACGAAGTGGCAGGATCCTAATCAGTTTGCCTACTGATTTTAAAACTTGTTAAACTTAAGAAGTTTATAAAGAATCAGAGCACATTGTCTCAGTTTTTTACAAGGACATTGATTACCTAAGGCTTGCCTAGGCGTGGGGTTATATGCAACCATCGATATAGAGGACATTTAAACAATTTGAGGTCGTTTCATCCTATAAGCATGCTGATCTAAGTGATGAAGCTTATAACAAGTGATTCTATACAACTAATACTGGAACATGGTACCGATGTGGGAAGCTGTTTTAACCTATTTTGTTTGAGCGACATGAGGCAAATGCACGTATCGTCCTAAAATAGGATCTCTAATGCACATGAAGAAGGTTATTTATTTAGCAGTTTTAATAACCTAATGGCAAGATTTCTAAGTGATCCTGAATTATACAGAATCATAAATAGAGTGCTGATCTACCACATGTTTCTAATATGCAAAGCAGTAAACGTGAGTGCCCTAAAACAGGATATCTAATGCACAGATTTGGCATGATTTAATGCAAACATGCATAATAATCCTAAGCATGGTATCTAGTGCAGCACAGAACTAAACATGATTTCCACCGCATGTCAACGTATAGCACATCGTAGAAGCATGATTTCTACAACAAGTCATCATATAGCATAGCCTAGAAACATGATTTCTACCCAGTTTTATCCCACAGAGTCATATAGCTGCCCTCCTTTTTCACTATTTACCCCAATATTTGTTTACAAAGGATTATTACAAACCAGGATTGCATAAATTACATAAATGAAATGTAAATTATATTATAGGGAGCCTGATGCAGGCCCAAAGTAAACCTTGGAGTACCAGGCCTTCAATGAGAGTCTCAAATGCCAAGAACCTCATAGCTAATGAATGTCCAAGTGTCTCAGAGTTCCCTAAGGACCTCAAGGATCTCAGACAGTTCTCACACCAAGACTTTCTCACAACCAGGACTGGTTATGCGCAGTGACGAAGGGCCAAACCCAGTGTGCTAGAGCTCAAAGGAATCTCAGGGGATTCCAAGGCAGTACACACACTAGAGGGGCAGAACCTAATGATCAGTTAAGGAAGAGAGCACAGAATGTAAAGCAGATGCAGTTCAATATCTAGCCTTGGCTTATAGCCGGCTAGATCAGTGATATCACGAGTAACAGAGGAGAAAAGAGAGTTTTGAGTGTAAGTGTTGTTTTTGAGCTAATGTTCGTGTGTTAAGAAGTAAAACAGAGGAGTTTATATAGTAGTTCAAGAGTAGGGCCAATAAAGGTAACAATATCAACTTCAGTCAATCAAGGGAGGATCACAGAATCAATTACACGAAAAAATCATCATAATCTTCCCTTAATTAAGGGTAATTAACCAACGGTAAAGGCAGAAAATATTTAAGGAAAAAAGTTCAAATCAGACTTAAGTAAAGAGTAAATAATTAGGAGTCTAATTAAGGAAACAATCATGTAAGGAGTCAGTAGATATTACATGCAATTAAATAAGGCAAAAAGACTAATTAAGGTCATAAACAATGAAATAATCAAGAATCATGCACATGAATTCTAACAGAGCGAGTCACTCAACAATTCTGGAAAGAATATCAATTTCCATAAACAAAATAGGCTAAGTAAAACGAAAATAATTCAAAAACCCTAATAGAGATTAATTAGGATAAAAAGACAAAGCAAGGAATTTGGCTAAGGAAAAGCGTGTAAGTCAAAATACAAAATGAACCAACATTGAAAAACTCACAATCGAAGCAAAACATCAGATAGTTAGAGTTTTCACAGAAATCGACTAGGGCTTATGTATTGGTAACAAAGAGCTTCACACGTATGATAATTCTTGATGATTTAGCCAGTTACGTGGAACAAGGAAAACATGACAGCTGGACATGATTCTATAAGTAGGCGCGAGGCAAAGAGGCACGTCATTATTTACCTACGAAGTAGCTACGGAAAACTCAATTTGATTGAGACAAAGAAGAGAAACGGTCAGAATGAATCCGGGCAGAGCTACGGGCAAAATCAAAGGTCTTCAATTAATGATCTGCACGTTACACAACCTTCACGCAACAATTACGGTTATTCACTGTAACGTTACATTAATATAATAATTAGTCATTAATGTATTATCATTGCAAAAGGTAGACGTTATACTGAAGAATTCCCTATATAAGGGAATAGAAGTTAACTTGTAAAGGAACATCTAGACGACGGATACCATACTCTTTATTTTTCTGTGCATTATACTATTGTCTATTTACTCCTTTTTATTTATCATTATTTCCTTGATTATCAAAAACCCGTGTTCATTCCTAAAAATAAACTTTATTCAAGGAATCTAATTCTTTGGTTAAACAGCTTAGGCAACCTTAGCATAAATCAATCAAGAACACTTAAGAACAAATGATTAAGCGTTAAAAAAAATCAAAAAATCCTTTGAGAAGATAACTTATAGTAAACCCTAGTTTAGGAAAAACGGGAAATCAGTTGAAACAAGAAAACTTTCAAGGAAAACATGTGAGATATATTCGATTCGTCTCAAATCTGAGAAGTTCAGAGACAAAAATTAGGATTTTTTAGAAAGTGCAATAGAGACGAGAACATAGGCTTAGAAAAACCATGGATTCGTAACAAAATAAGAAAGATTCTTACTCAAGGTCGAGCAAATAGCCTGAAACAGGAAAGAAATCCAAAGGTGCAAACCAGACCTGCCTAGGTCCCTTGAAACCTTCTCAAGGATCTAGGAGACAGATAGACCATAGCAAATAAGAGGCCGGTAGAGGCCTAAGGTGATGAAGAAATACCATGGAATAGTAGTGTAAACCGATGACGGCGGGGGAAATTAGGGTTCCGCTAGAGAGCGTTTGAGAGAGAAAGGGAAGAGTGATGGCAGGGGGAAGGGTGTAAATAATTAAGGTTAGGGGGGTTATTTAGTTTAATTATGGTAGGAAATATCCGGACAGTTGATCAAAAGATCAACGGCCAGGATTGGCTAAGGTTACTGGGTCGGGCAGGCTAATATTTGGGCCTAAGGTTTTTGGGCCAAAATTATAAGGGGTAATGGGCTGGTATTTAGGCTAAAATTGAAAAATAAAAGGGTTGTTTATTAAATACCCAAAACAATTGAATAAAATTAATTTGTAAAATAATTAACTAATTATAAAAATGATTTTCATACATAGAAATATTTTAAAATAATTATTTAGTATTTTAAAAATATAATGGACCAATTTCTGATAAAATAATGCAATAATGTATGTATGGGCTACAGTTGCAAAGTTATTGCAATTATGACCAAAAAGTATCAATCTGGCCATTTATGAAATAATGTGGACTTAATAGGACCATAAATAGTAATACTAAATCAAAAAATATTTTGAAATCATTTGTGATGCAACTTTGTAATTATTTATATGAATAAAAATGCTAGGCAAATCAATTTAAATTGTAGAAATTATGAAAAATGCCAATTGATGCTAATGCATGCTTTTGAAGATATATATACATTTTTAAAACTACTTTAGAAAAAATTGGGTATCAACAAATACAAGAACATTCTCTGCTCTCTAACTCAAACATACTCCACTATTGCTCTATTGATTTATTGCTTACATTTATTGTGTTTTATTGATTGTTCTTCATTTACTATTCATCATTGATTATTAAAGGCCACTTCTGAGGCCCTATTAACTGTTATTCATTCATCGACCGCCTCCTATTAGGAAATCCAGCTCGACCTCGAGGCCCTGCCTAGGCCAGCTCGAGACCCCGATTCACAGTTGTTCGGTTTACATAACATACTGTCCTTAAACTCTTATCTCATTTTCCTAACTCACACTTAGCATCTATAGCATAACAACTATTATTAAAATAAATCACGTATTTTTAGAACCACAAAATCAAATTTAATTGTAATTACAATTTTCAAGGTAAATAAGAAGAAGAAGGAAGAAATGAGTAAATCGTGGAGGTTTTCAAGTCGATACGACGGAGGAACTGGTGGCAAAAAGGGGACTTAGAGAGGAAAATAGGTGTTGCAAAGCAAAAGTTCTTAATGAGAAGTGCAAATGAGTATATATAGAGAAGGTCGGCGACTGTTCATTAACACTGATGGTCGACCGGCTCTGACGTGCACTTAATGATTTTGTGGAAGAGAACCGACAGGACGCTTCGGTCAGTTCAACACTTACATCTTGGGAATGATGTCACCATCGAGGACTTCGAAAATTCAAAAAGTCAAATCGTTTTTTGTCATTTCATTCTAAGAAATGGGGGGACTATCTATATACAGTCGAAATCGGAGAGCCCGATTTCAAGGTCTTAATTACACCCCGAGCTCAAGTTCGAGAAGCTCAAAGTCAGGATCAGGTCTGGCGGGAACGTGTGCACCTCGGGGGAGCAAATCAAAGACCTGGTATGCTCTGCCTCGAGATAGCACCATTTCGATGATACTCAAGAAAGAGTGGGAATTTATCAAAGGCACGAAGATCAGGGCGTAAATTGTGAGATAAGATTTGTACAAAATAGTACAAATCCGTACAAGGTTGTTAAACAGATGTACCATTAGAATTTTTTAACCTAAATAGAAATATACCATATTAGGGTTTTCCCCCTATATAAAGGGGATCCCAATCATTTGTAAAGAACATCTCACTAATGGCAATAGAATATTCTATCCTACTTTTCTGGTTTATTGTGCTCCAAGAATTATTCTTCAGCTTTATTGCTCTTACTTTATTGTTCTTACTTTATTTCTCTTAACCCACCTCGAGGCCTCCAAGAATATCGAGCTCGAGGTCCCTATTGCTCTAGCAACACTGGTTTGGTTCATCAATTCTTCCTACTTATACTTAACATTACTTGTTTATTCACTAGTATTGGAATAGATCACATATCTTTAAAACCACAAATCAAATTTAATTGTTACTCATATTTTTCAAGGTAAACATAGAGAAGAACAGAAAACTCAAATAAGCACCAGGAATACATGTATACAACTTGTTCTCATTAAAACTTTATAAAATGTTTAAAGAATCCCTATAAAAAACATATGGTCAAAAACAATTTATAAAATAGTACTTTGTCTCATATTATGTGCCGTGTTTTTCTTTTACACACCTTTTAAGAAATATTAATTAGAAAAGAGTTTGGACTATTCTACTCTTATTTATGTCTTAAGATAAATAGAATAATATCTCTTCATTGAATATTTATTCTTTTTATGTGTTAACTTTATTTTCAATAACAATTATTACTAAGAGTAAAAAAGGATCAAAACAATCAATTTTGTCTTTTTTTTAATCGGATGTTCTCGAAGGGACAATCAATTTTGTCTTGAACTTCTAAAATGACAAATAGTTTGAGACAAATATTTTTAATAACCACGACTATTAATATGAGATGGAGAGATCGACAGTATATAAATACATACACAGACATATAGAGTCAGGTTGGTTCGATATTAAATAGCGAACCCAAACAATTTTTAAATTTAAACCGAATCAAAGAATATGTCGGTTTTTATTTTTTATTTTGATTTAATTTTCAGTTTGGTTTAATTTTTTTAATTTTCTTAAAACACCCCTAATCTCCTTTTACTCGATATCATGAGTAGTCTCTCAATTTTGTTGAGAAGGCCAACCATATAAATATATTGTACCAAAATGAAAAGTACCACCGACATTTATATATAATTCGAATAGTTCAGGTATGAGGAAAACGTTTCTAGAGTCCGGTAGGTGGGGCGGGTAGGTAATACCAGGTAGGGTACGTAGATGTAGTAGGTAACAAACTTTGTTTTACTAATTTACAACAACAACAGTATAATTTTATTAGTGGGGTCTGGGGAGAGTAGTGTGTACGCAGACTTTACCCCTACTACCCTATGGTAGAGAAGCTGTTTCCAACAAACCCTCGACACCCTTTCCTCCATGAACTCCCCACCTTGCTCTTGAAGTGACCCGAGTTCACAACTTTTTCTATCACTTCGTGTTTCATGATAATTTGCATTGGGGCCTCATTAAATTTGAATTTACATTAAAAAAAAATATCTCACGTAAAAAGATAGTAACAGTTTCCTAATGTTCTTTTGCTACATTTTCAACTTGTTGACAAAGATAAGAGCGAGTATACAGTTTTTCAAACACCAAAAACGTTCGATTCTCGCTGCATGCTTTATTAATATTAATACAAATAAGCGATAAAGACAATATCTTTGGCAACAGTTACTCCCTCCCTATCAATTTATGTGCATATGTTTGACTGTGCACGAAATTTAAGAAAAAATAAAAAAATTTGGAATTTGTGGTCCTAAATAAGTCAAAAAGGGCCCAGAGTGTTTGTGTGATTATAAAAACTTCTCATTAAGAGCAGAATTGTAAGTTCAAGCTGAATCATTTCTTTTAAAATTGACCAAAAAGGAAATAAATTCATATAAAATAACTCGTGATTAGATTTTATGCATATTCATAATTCTAGAGATTTTGATGTTGGGAGACAGCAAAGACAGTACTAATATTAATCATAGAAATTTGCAAAATCGACAAACAGCTGCATAACTTTCAAATCAATGGAATATTATTGAAAGGGAATAATAATCAAATTTTGCATGTGCAATGCATTTCTCGTTTGCTTTTCCGAATCTCTGAAACAGTCAACTGACCTTAAATTTCATATGGGCTGCATTCTCGGCGAAAAACCTTTTAATAATTGGCACTATAATGTTCTCTGTCCCAATCAAAAAGACAAAAATATATGCAAAAGAGAATTTTGAAATTTACTTTTGTTATCGAACTGTATTGTTGTAAAATAAATATAATAATAATTTTTTTGAAAAATAGGAACAAAAAGTTAGTAGAATTAGAACGTCAATATAATTCTGAAAAACAGTATAGGAATAAACCGAGCTCACTGAATACACAGTGTGTCGTTAAAGAAATTATTCCCCTCAAGTACTCGAGGTTTTGGAATATATCCTCCCAGGATAGAACGATTTAACTCATCGGAGTGTTGGTACCAAAAACGCCGATGAACAACGAACCACTCGAAGATTGTAAAACACACTGAAATTTTTTTTATGTGCAGAAGAAGAAGAAGAAGATCAGAAAAATTTAGTAAGTAAATATTCTGGGATTTGAAGGAATATTTATAGCCAATTTGCACTGTTTCTGAAAAGGTTTGCAACCTTTTAGAATAGCCACAGCTGTTGAAACAGGTGGAGAAATATTGTGAGATAACAAAACGGATTTAAAATAATCCGGGAAAGAAAACTGTACCGGGTCGCGGGTTATTCCCGGATTGAAATTAATCAATCAATCAATCTTTGAACGAATCCGAATCCGATCAGCCGAAGCCGAGCCGAGCGACAACGACGGCGCGAGGCTTGCCTATTCTCAACTCTTTAAGAGCTAGAAGAAAAACTTCTCTATATATACACATAGATTTTCGTTCCTTCTATCAATGAGGGACAATTAGTAAAGTGAACTAACTCAAAATTTCACTTCCCTCCATTTTTTCTCCCACCATTTATCATTCACTCTCTTTAAGCTACAACAAACTTAAAATTAAACTACACTAAACTTAAAGACCAACAACTTTTTCTAACGTTTAAATCAAATCGTAAGTATGATTTCTTTGCTTGAACCAAAATTATAATAACAAGAACTATAAAGGTCAATTTCAACTTTTAAAAAAACAATCCCAGCCTTTAGTCTCCATAAAGATCAATTAATCTTTTATATATTCTTATGTTTTATCCTTTATCTCATTTAAAAATAAATAATCAGATATGAGTTTGCTTTATATCCACACATAGCGTAAATAAATTTTATACCATGAGATATTCTTATCTTATAACATTTCAATCTTTGAGCATATAATTAACTGGGGCCAAACAAGCACAACTATTTAAGTTAAAACTTAGTTACTCCTTCCGGTCCAAAATAAGTGATTTTTTTGTTGTTTTCACACATATTAATAAATTCATCTTTTAACATTAATTACGAATGAAATTGACCATATTAACATTTACTATCTCTTCACATAAACAGTCCTAACGCATACTCCAACATTATATACTCCAAGGGCGATGTGGGAAAAAAATCCGAAGCCGAAGCCGAGCCGAGCGACGACGACGACGACACGAGGTTGCCTTCTTCTCAACTCTTTAACAGCTAGAAGAAAAACTTCTCTATATATACACATAGATTTTCTTTCATTCTCTCAATGAGGGACACAGTGCATTAGTAAAGTGAACTAATTCAAAATTTCACTTTCCTCCATTTCTTTTCCCACCATTTTCCATTCACTCTCTTTAAGCTACACCAAGCTTAAAATTAAGCTACACTAAGATTAAAGACCAACAATACCCCACATGAATGGGGAATGACTATAAAATAAATGCACGGGCGCGTGTGTGTTTTACATGCAAGAATTAATTGCATCTGGATAAGTAGGTTTCCCTTTGAACTTTCCGTAGAGAACTTATATCGGATATACTCGGTCAATCGGTAAATTTGATATCTTTGAACCGTCGAGCTTTGTTGTATACCTAGACAACATAAGTCACACAATCAATCCTTAACCATCTATGGTTCTCACGGTTGTGCTCGTTTCAGCCATGAACACCGCCTGGTTTCATGAACGCTTAGAGAATGTGCTTTTACTTTCATTCACCTTGAAGAAGCTTATACTTTACACTCACATAGGTGATTCCTAAACGTGTAATCCTATAGACACACTATCTGGTCATATCCTATCAGACTTAGCAAATCATTAAAAAGCTTTAAGCTTTATTGACTCATCTAAAAGCCTTAATGCTTTACCTTGATTTTTGAACATTGTCTTCATCACGTGAATGGGTTGAGTTATTTGACAATGTTGAACCGTCATTCATAACTTTATTTGATCTCTTTGAACCTAGCTCTTGGGATCTCTAGTCTGCTAGGTAGAGTTACCGCCATGATGACTTGTCCTAGGCCTTAACCCCATTCCCTTTGATGATCTTTCAACTACCTCTCTAGATAGGCCTTTTGTAAGTGGATCCGACACGTTATCTCTTGACTTTATGTATTCAATTGTGATAATACCACTAGAGAGTAGTTATATAACGGTATTATGTCTCCATCGTATATGACGAGATTTTCCGTTATACATAACGCTCCCTGCCCTGCCTATTGCCGCTTGACTATCACAATGTATACAAATAGGTGCCAAAAGTTTGGGCCAAAATGGAATATCTTCCAAGAAATTCCGGAGCCATTCAGCTTCTTCATCGGCCTTATCTAAAGCTATGAATTCATATTCCATTGTAGAACGGATGATGCATATTTGTTTGGATGATTTCCAAGACACTGCTCCACCCCTGATAGTAGGCGATTTAGACTATATTTTCATCCTTAATGAACCATACTTTAGTGTGTTTTAAGTGCAAATAATGATAACAGAAAAGCTCTGATTAGTATTTTTATGCTTTGTAGGATATAATCTATGATGGGAGATACTTTTGAGCGTTTTGGAGTCAATTAAGTGAGTTTAAGGCCAATCGAGAAGAACTTGTGATAAAAGAACAAGAAAAAGGGCAAAGATTGCTGGAAGGGAGCCCACCGCGACCGCGATCTACCGCGGCTGGAGCACGGTGGGCAAGGCAGAAGATTCAGAAAGTGAGTCTTTCACCGCGGTCGCACCGCGTTTCTGCCGCGGCCGCGGGCGAGTACTGGAAGGCCTGAAAATTGAAGGACTAAAGTGCAAAAAATGGGAATAATTAGCCTAGCCCTATTTAAACCTTATAAACTCGCCCAAGGAAGTTCTAATCTTGTTTTTAGACTCAAATATGAGGCAAGAACAAGTGTGAGAAGACAAGCTACAATTAGAGTTTTTCTATTCTCTTTCTCTTATCTTTATTTTGAGAATTATGATTTCCTTTAAGTTATTATTGTGTTTGATTATGAGTAGCTAACTTCTTTAATCTAAGGTTTTGGTGAAACCCGTTGAGGATGAACTCATTGTTATATTAATATACTTTTTCTTGGTTTTCAATCTCTATTTGTTCAACTACGTTTTTGTTGTAGTTGATTGAAGGGCCCTCAATTAGTTGTTCCTATTTAGTGTGTATCTACTCGAGAGAGTGCATATTTAGTTCATTGTTGAACAACATCACTCCCGGAGTATAGGAGAGATCCATAATCGAGGGTTTAAAGGTTGTATTAGAGATAACGATACCTTGGGTGCAATCTAAAGTGAACTGTAATGCAAATTAGCTAGCGTAACTCGAGAGAGTGCGTCTAGTATATTATCATAATTACTTGAGAGAGATTTATGATAGCCTGAGTGTTCATGATTGATAGAGATAATTAAGCCAAAACTATAGAAAATATACAATAAGAGATTCCATCAACGGGGAAAACCATAACCTTAGACCTTTATCGCATCTGTTTACATCTAAATATTAGTTGTCTTTTAGTTTGTTTAATTTCATCAGCTGTAGTAGTAAAAATACCAAAAAGTGATATTCAGAACCTTTGGGGAAATTGATTATTGAGAATCTAGTAGTCTAACAACAACAATTGATACGTTAGTTCCTTGTGGGAATCGACTCTGCGCAAAATACTCAGATTATATTTGCAACGCCCGCTTAGTCTTTTATTAGACATAGTTGAGCGTGATCAAATTTTGGCGTAGTTGCCAGGGAATTATTGGTATTATCAATTGTAGTTGGAGGAAAATACAAAATTCTTAAGTGTAGTCAATGTTCTTCGATTTCATTCATATATTGAATTTCTAATATTTGCTGAATTGGTTGTACAGATGCATGCCTAGAAACTCATCGAGAACTGGTGAAGTATTTGACGCCTTACCAGACCCCGAAAAAGTTTTCAAGGCCTTGAACAGGGCCAAACGAAAAAACAAGCAACAACCACTCATTGAACACATTGAAACAAACATGGCAGATCTTAATGACAGGTACATCAACAATGGGGAAGACGTGGTTGACCCAACTGGACATGGTGTGGCGCATGTGGTGCCTATGGTACCAGAGGCACCCTTATATGACTGGGCACAACCCACATCGGAGAATTTGGCCGCCGCGATAGAAGTCCCTCAAATACAGGCTGAGTCCTTTCAAATCACAAATAATATGCTGCACTTGTTTCAGAATAAAGGACTATTCTCGGGGTCATACATTAAGGATCCCCAATAGCATTTGAAGAACTTCCTGTCGATTTGCAAGACTCAGAGGCAACCAAACGTCACTCCGGAGGCAATAAGACTGTTGTTGTTTCCGTTCTCAGTGACAGGAGTCGCCCAGACTTGGCTAAAATCGCTCCCCATCAATTCCATTGCTACATGGGAGGAGTTAGTTAAGCAAATCCTGAACAAGTTCCATCCACCAAACAAAACGGCCCAACAAATTGATGAAATCTTGAGCTTCAGACAGAAGCCTACAGAGTCACTGCAAGAAACTTGGGAACGGTTCAAATGAATGTTAGTTATCTGCCCACACCACGGTATTCCAGAGCAAATGTTGGGGCAGCGATTTTATATGGGTCTGGCAGGCAGTGTTAAAGCAAATGTTGATGCTTCAGCTGGTGGAGCATTCTTGAGCAAAACATGGAGAGAGAGCCAGAGCTTACTAAATAAAATGGCACAGAATTCAGGGTGGACAACCAGGGGTGCACCTATTACCCCATTCGTTCACTCAGTGCCATTAGATCCATCCAACACTATTGCTGAAAACATGGCAACTTTGATGACACAAATGAGCATACTTAGGAAGAAGATAGATGAGTGGGGGGAAAAGCAGCAAGTTCATATTGTGGATACTACCAATGGGGGCTTATTCACATCTTGCATTAGTCAACCAATTGGTAATCAGTGGAATGCAGATTGCGATCATCCTCACTACCCAAAAAATACGAATTATGTGTCAAACTATGGAGGCCAGAGACAGGGTGGACAGAATTGGAGTCAGCAGGCTCCGCCGTACAGACCACCTCTTCAGCAGCATAACAGTGGAAACATGGGTGCCATGAGACCTCATGGTAATGTGGTGCCCTACCAAATGCCACAAGGGTTTAATAATCAAAATCAGCAATAGGCATATCACCCCCCCCCCCCCCCCCNAACTGCCAAAATCAGTGAGAGAGTAGATGCACACGAATCAGCGATTAAAAATATTGAAGTGCAGATGGGCCAAATCTCAATGTCCTTGAATAATCGTCCTCTTGGGACTTTGCCTGCAGACACTCAGGTAAATCCTAAGGATCAGGGCCCAAAGTAGCTGATGGAAGTGAGTCTCCGGAATGGCAGGGACTTAGACGTGGAACAGAAGATAGCTCATGAATGTAGACAGGCCGAGACACTGGTACCATTGCTAATTGAACTTGATGATTCAACAAACCTTACCAAGGTAACAGTGCAGCCTGCTGAAGGAGAACCCAGTGCGCAGAGTGAGGCTGAAAAAGAAGTAGAAATAGCCCAGGAGCCAGTAGTTGAGGTGGTGGCTGAGAAAGAAAAATCCCAAATCACTGGGAAAAAGAGACCGCCAGCACCATTCCCACAAAGGTTGGCCAAGTACCAGAAGGATGAACAATACAAAAAATTCTTGGATATGCTGAAACAGATACAGGTAAACATTCCTTTAATTGATATTCTGAAGGAGAGTCCTGGCTATGCGAAGATGATGAAGGACTTGATGTCCAGAAAAATTGATTTCCAAGATTTGGCAACTGTGAATCTTACCCAAACTTGCAGTGTTGTAGTGACACGACCAATTGCAGAGAAGCTGTCAGACCCTGGGAGTTTCACAATTCCCTGCACCATTGGAAATTTTGCTTTTGCCAAAGCACTGTGTGATTTGGGGGCCAGTATTAATCTCATGCCCCTGGCCATTTACAAAAGACTGGGGATTGGTAGAGCCAGACCAACTTCTATGTTATTGCAGCTAGCTGACAGGACGGTAAAGAGGCCGTCAGGTATTCTGGATGATGTATTGGTGCAAGTGGGGAAGTTTGTGTTCCCTGCTGATTTTGTGATACTGTACTATATAGTGGATGAGGAGATTCCCATAATTTTGGGAAGGCCATTAGGCAGAGCCCTCATTGATTGTGAAACTGGGGAGCTCAAGATGAGACTAAACGATGAATAAATCACATTAAATGTGCAAAATCCATGAGGCGACCATTGAATTCGCCAATTTTTCTCTCATTAATGCCGTGGATGTGATAGTGGAGGAAGATGATGCGTCCTTAACTATTGAGGACCCCCTTGCTGCATGTTTGATGAATTTGGGTGAGGTAAATAGGGAAGAATTGGAAGAATGGGTGTTAGCACTTGAAGGAAAAGGGGTATGGTCGAGGGCTCTCGAGTTTGAGCCATTACACTTAGAGAAAAGAGAGAGCCCGCCAGCCAAACCATATGTGAAAGAACCACCCAAACTGGAGTTGTAACCACTGCCAGCCCATCTCAGGTACGCGTTTCTTGGACCTAAATCTACTTTACCTGTTATTATCTCATCAAGTTTGTTAGATGTGTAGGCAAATCAGCTGTTACAAGTACTCATTGAGTGCAAGATTTCCATTAGGTGGACCATGGAAGACATCAAAGGGATCAGCCTGGCATACTGTATGCACAAAATTCTCCTGGAAGATGGACACAAACCTTCCAGGAAACACCAAAGGCGGCTGAACCCAAACATGAAGGAAGTGGTGAAGAAAGAAATTATCAAGTGGTTAGATGCGGTAATCATTTTCCCCATCTAAGATAGCAACTGGGTTAGCCCAGTGCAATGTGTTCCGAAAAAGAGTGGCATGACAGTTGTGAAGAATGACAATAATGAGCTGATATCGACAAGAACTGTCACTGGCTGGAGAATTTGCATGGATTACAGAAAGCTAAATCTTGCCACCCGGAAAGACCACTTCCCACTTCCCTTCATCGATCAAATGCTCGACAGGATGGCAGGGAGGTCTCACTTTTTTTTCCTGGATGGGTACTCGGGGTACAACCAAATCTCTATTGCCCCAGAAGACAGGTAAAAGACCTCCTTCACATGTCCCTATGGGATATTTGCCTTCATAAGGATGCCATTCGGCCTCTGCAATGCACCTGCCACATTTCAAAGGTGCATGATGGCCATATTTACTGACATGGTCGAAGATATCATGGAGGTATTCATGGATGATTTCTCAGTAGTGGGAAATTCATTTGATGAGTGCCTAGCAAATCTGACCCGTGTTCTAAATAGGTGCATTGAGACGAACCTCATGCTTAACTGGGAGAAGTGACATTTCATGGTACAAGAAGGGATCTTCTTGGGGCACTTGGTGTCGATCAAAGGAATTGAGGTGGACCGCGCCAAAGTAGATGTGATTGAAAAGCTTCCACCACCCACATCGGTCAAAGCTATACGTAGCTTCCTTGGGCATGTCGGGTTCTACCGGCGATTCATCAAAGATTTCTTCAAAATAGCCAACCCTCTCTGTAAGTTGCTTGAAAAAGATAACCCCTTTGTGTTTTCTAATAATTGCAGGTGGATTTTAAGGAGCTGAAAAAGCGGCTAGTCACGGCCCTGATAATTGTTGTCCCCGACTGGGAGCAACTGTTTGAACTCATGTGCGATGCCAGTGACTACGCAGTGGGAGCCGTGTTAGGACATCGAAAGGATAGGATAATGCACCCAATCTACTACGCAAGTAGGACATTGAATGGAGCTCAGGTGAACTACACGGTGACCGATAAAGAAATGTTGGCAGTAGTGTTCGCCTTTGACAAGTTCAGATCATACTTGATCGGGTCGAAGGTGATTGTGTACATTGATCATACATGCATCAAATATTTGATTGAGAAGAAAGAATCCAAGTCGCGCCTAATTCGTTGGGTGCTTCTGCTGCAAGAATTCGATTTAGAGATTCGTGACTGCAAGGGCACGGAGAACTAAGTCGCTGACCACCTGTCGCGACATGAAGGTGCTGAGAATGCAGTGGAAGCAGAGGATATTCTGGAAACCTTTCCAAATGAGCAGATACTCACCACAAGCATAGAGGATGTGCCATGGTATGCAGACATTACAAACTACTTGGCAAGTGGTATTGAGCCTTATGAACTCTCATCTGTGCAAAAGAAAAGATTTTATCGTGATTGACGCAATTATTATTGGGATGAACCTCACTTGTTTATATTTTGTATTGATAACATGATTCGGAGGTGTGTCCCCGAGATAGAGCAATTTTCTGTTTCACAGGCTTGTCACGCGTCAGCATATGGAGGACATTTTGGAGGAGTTCGTATAACAGCTAAGGTTCTAGAGGCCGGATTATACTGGCCAATTGTGTTCAAATATGATCACTAATAGGTGAAGGGCTGTAATGAGTGTCAACGGACGGGGAACATATCCCGTCGTCATGAGATGCCCATGAACCCAATACAAGAAGTGGAGGTGTTTGATGTTTGGGGGATTGACTTCACGGGCCTCTTTTTTAGTTCCTATGGCAATAAGTACATACTTGTTTCTGTATATTATGTGTCCAAATGGGTGGAAGCGGCAACGCTCCCCACCAATGATGCAAGAGTGGTGGTGGGGTTATTGAAGAAAAACATATTCACCCATTTTGGGATCCCAAGGGCCATTATCAGTGCCGGAGGCACTCACTTCTGCAATCGTGTCTTCGAAAAGCTACTAGCCAAGTATGATGTGCGCCACAAGGTGGAAACCCCTTATCACCCTCAGACGAGTGGGCAGGTTGAGATATCAAACCGAGAAATCAAGAGTGTGCTGACAAAAATGGTAAATGCCACAA
The DNA here is from genome assembly GCA_005239495.1 of Nicotiana undulata. Classification (NCBI taxonomy): domain Eukaryota; kingdom Viridiplantae; phylum Streptophyta; class Magnoliopsida; order Solanales; family Solanaceae; genus Nicotiana; species Nicotiana undulata. Next base: position 111,327 of record ML285447.1, read on the forward strand.
GAACTGATTGGGCGAAAAAGCTTGATGACGCACTCTGGGCCTATAGAACTGCATTTAAAACACCAATTGGTATGTCACCATACAAGTTGGTATTTGGAAAGGCACGTCACCTGCCAGTAGAACTAGAACATCGAGCTTGGTGGGCACTGAAACAGTTGAACCTGGATCTTGATGTTGCGGGCACAAGTCGAGTGACTGAGCTACATGAGTTGGAAGAATTCAGGTATCAAGCATTTGAAAGCTCGAGGCTGTATAAAGAAAGAATGAAGAGGTTACACGACAAAAACATTGTGGACCGCAACTTCAAACCCGAAGATAATGTATTTCTCTATAATTCAAAATTGAGATTATTTTCGGGTAAGCTCAAGTCCCGATGGTCTGGACAATTTCGAGTGGTCGAAATGTTCCCCTCTGGTGTTGTAGAGATTGCTACTGAAGATGGGTCCAACGCCTTCAAGGTTAATGGACAGAGATTAAAACTGTATGTGGGGATGAACGAGACCAAGGAGTTGTCTGTGGTGCATCTTTTTGAACCTCAGAGGTTAAGCGAGCCTTAAATGCGGTCATTTTGCGTCGTGCCGCGATGTTAAATCAGGCGCTTCATCGGAGGCAACCCATTTATTTTGTATTCGTCGTGCCGCGACGTTAAATCAAGCATTGTGTGGGAGGCAACCCATGATTTTAGTTGTTTTCTCTTTTGTGTGTTGTAGGTGATGTGCATGTGACTAACCCATTATCGAGTGTGCAGGAAAAGCTTGGAGGTGTGTGGAGAGAAGACGAGGTCATAAAACAACTCTGGTAAGGTAAATGTGTGAGGAAAACACAGCAAAAATCGAGCCTCAGTCACCGCGGCCGCAGTACAACCACGGCGCTACCGCGGTAGAAATACAATTTTCTGAACTTTGATGCACTACCATCACCGCGACCGCTGCAAAGTTGGCACTCGCTGAATCTCCCGCGACCGCGGTGAAACAAGTAAGTTCTGAATCTCTCCCCCTCGCCTCAGCCGCGACCGCGGTCGACTGCGGCGAGTCACTGACCACCCCAGGTACGTTATTTTTGGGATCTTTTTTGTGTTCTTTTAATTTTTATTTTACCTTCTTTTCCCTATTCTTCTAATAACTTAACCACTTATCCCCACCTCCCCCACTTTCCCATTCTTCTAAAACCTAAATCCCTAATTTCCCTCTTCTGTCTCCCTCTTACAGTCCTCACGCCTCTCCCTATTCCCCCATTGTTTTTCTCCCAACTTCCCCAAACTCACACCCCTTCTCTCTCTATATATCCATTGTCTCCACCTACTACACTCCTCCTCGTCCATGTACAAGTAAGTTTCTCTGTCTTTCTCTTTTAGTTATTTTCTTGTAGTTCATTGTTGTATGGTAGATGTAATGAGGATTCTCCACCATATTTAGGCTAGACTTTTTGTGTCTTTTTCTCTTTGGAATTGATCTAGGGTGTCTTGGTGTAACCATTGACTAGGGTGGGAGAAATTCTTATTAGTGGGGTGCCATTGGTACTTGATGGTGGTTGAAATTCGGGGGGATATGTTCCATACAGGTCTAATCTATGCTTGTCACGAATTATGCCCACTTGATGTTTGTAAAATTGCCCCATTGAGTGAATAATTGGTATTGTGACCGTCGTGGTAGTGAAGTCTGAGTAACCACCCGATAGGCACACAAATTGGTCAATATCTGACAATAAACCTTGTTGTAACAGGTACCATGTCTCAATCAAGGAAAAGAACCCCGGCCAGCACTAGCCAGTTTGACTCCACCCGGTTTGTTTCAAAAGATGCTGAAGATAGATTTGAGGCAAAAGCGTCCTGGAAAATGGTCCACGAAGTTTCGATTGACAGGGCAGCACTGCAGCATGAATGCTCGGAGATGTTCATTGAAATAAGGAGACGCCAGTTAGAGGTCTTCTTTGAAGAACCTAAGGAGGCAAATATTCTGATGGTTCGGGAATTCTACACGAATTGCCCGAACATGCAAACCGGTGGTCACTGTCCGGAAAACTAAGGTGAATGCCTCATTGGAGGCCATACGCCGGGCATACCGGCTTCCAGCCTTCTCTGGGGATATTGATCACTACCAACTTCATCAGCAACCACCAATCAATTGGACCATGCTTGTGCAGACAATCTGTGCGGGAGGGGTGCCCACATGGGTAAAACATGGCATCACGTTGAACTCTCAATATTTCGCTTGGGAGGCCAATATTGGTTCACCATCATCTGTAGCCACATGTTGCCCTCTAGCAACACCATTGATGTCAATACCACTCGTGCGGTGAGGGTTTGGTGTTTTGTCAACCGGCTTGACTTCGATGTAGCCCAGGTGCTCCATGATTAAATGTTCGTCAGATCGCTTGAGATAGTGAAAGGGTTATACTTCCCTTCACTAGTCATCAGGTTGTGCCGTATGGCCAAGGTCCCTGAGAATCGCCTCCTTGATGGAAAACTAGCGAAGAAGGCCTCGTTCAAAGCCAGTAAAATATCAGTGGGCAAAGAGTAGCCGGCCCCTCTTGCTGTAGATGACGAGGATGAGATTGTACCTTATGTTGCACCACCTAGGCCATCCCATGATGAAGCGGGTCCCTCTCAACCTTGGTGGAGCACCCGGTTGTCTACCTTGGAGGACGATGTGGCTGGCCTTCGCACCTCGATGGACAACCTGAATGCCAGAATGGATGCGATGGACACCTAAAATGCAAAGTCTGAAAAGAGGATAATGGCCTGGTTTCGTGCGTTAGGCGTGCCTGTCACCTCGACCCGACCACCGTCTCTGATGACGACTGAAAACCAGGGAAGTCTCCTTACCTCACTGTGCTTTATTTTCGTTGGCATGGGGACATGCTAATTTTTTAAGTGTGGGGTGGGGGATATTTTTGTTGTTGTATATGTTTGGTAGTTTTAGTTTTGTTGGTTGTTGATAATTGAATTTGTTTTTATTTGATTAGTGTTGACTTGGCCCGAAGACGGACACCTTTCGACGGGTCTCTTGAGGGTATTGAGTCGATTTTAAAAGAAATGGATTCTTCCCGATGATGGACCTGTTCTTGAGGGAAGTGGGTCTAGAGAAAACACAAAAAGAATTTTTTTTCCTTAGTGTATCAACTCCCCCTTGGTTTTTCTTCATACCACAGTTCTTTTCAAAGGGTTTTCAATTGAACCGGGTGTAGTTAGTTTTCTTTTTTTTTGTAGTTTAAGAGTCGTGGGCGAAAAGAAAAAATGAGAATAAGGCCCTTAACTCTATGATACCCTGAATAAAATATTGCTTTAGTGGGACACTTAGGCTCTTTAGTTGACTCTGATAAGGCCTTAAATTGTGTGTTCCTGAACGACTCAAGTGCTTAAAACAAGTGTATGATAATCCTAACTGAATTAAGTCATGTGCCATGTGTGAGTGAGACTTTGTGTATTCTATGTTAACACTCAATGCCTAGAACTTGCCTCGTGTGTGTACAAAGCGAAGTGGTAGTCTCGTTTAGTCTGGAAAATGATATAGCCATTTCTTTGCTTAACCCTTCTGTATATAGTTGTACCACCTAATTGTACATATCATCAACCTCGTTGAGCCTATAAGCCTAATTCCTTGACAACCACATTACAAGTCTGACCCAAGTTTAAACAACCTATCTTGTTGAACCCTATCACCTCTTAGAAGCACTCGCAATGTAACAAATATGAGAAGAAAAATAAGTGTGGGGTGGTTGGTTGGGCAGTTAAGTGAAATTAAGGAGACATAAAAAGTACACTGGTGATATCAATGCTATAAGTCACCCGGGGAAAAGAATATGTATATAGAGAACATCTCAATTGGTGGTGGATAGTAAATGAAAAGTGTGCTTGAAAGAATAAGGGGGTAACACAAAAGGTGGAAGGAAGGTTTGACAAAGTAAGATCATGAAGTGTAAGGTGTAGCACTATACCCATATGTATCCGACCCGTCCCGCAGCCAATATTGCAACCAAATAAAGTCCTAATTGATTCTAGACCAACCGAACTCGATTAGTCGAGTATTACACTACGGGCAAGCCTATGGTGCGTTGTTTGTGGCATGAGAATTTGTTTTTGAGGGTGAGTGATAAATTTATATTTGAATTCCTCAATGAGTGATTGTAAACAAAATGAGTCTTTTGCATAGTGAGAGTCACATGATTCATGAAGGGAAGGTGAGTCTATACCTATGATTTAGAGTAGGAGAGCCAGTTAGGGCCATAACGTGGCTGGAAAAGAGTCCACTTTCGAGGTTAGGATGTCGCGCTAAAGTGATCTACCATGTTGGGTATGAAGAGTGAGGAAGGTAAATTGAGAAGGTTAGTCCTGTAGAGTGTGGTTTTGCTGCTCGAGGACGAGCAACGGTTTAAGTGTGGGGTGTTGATAGTAGGCAATTTAGACTATATTTTCACCCTTAATGAACCATAATTTAGTGTGTTTTAAGTGCAAATAATGATAACAAAATGCTCTGATTAGTGTTTTTATGCTTTGCAGGATATAATCTATGATAGGAGATACTTTGGAGCGTTTTGGAGTCAATTAAGTGAGTTTAAGGCCAATCGAGAAGAACCTGTGAGAAAAGAACAAGAAAAAGGGCAAAGATTGCTGGAAGGGAGCCCACCGCGGTCGACTGCGGCTGGAGCGCGGTGGGCAAGGCATCAGATTCAGAAAGTGTGTCTTTCACCGCGGTCGCGCCGCGTTTCTGCCGCGGCCGCGGGCGAGTACTGGAAGGCCAGAAAATCGAAGGACTAAAGTGCAAAAAAAGGGAATAATTAGCCTAGCCCTATTTAAACCTTATAAACTCGCCCAAGAAAGTTCTAAGCTTGTTTTTAGACTCAAATAGGAGGCAAGAATAAGTGTGAGAAGACAAGCTACAATTAGAGTTTTTCTATTCTCTTTCTCTTATCTTTATTCAGAATTATGATTTCCTTTGAGTTTTTATTGTGTTTGAGTATGAGTAGCTAATTTCTTTAATCTAAGGTTTTGGTGAAACCCGTTGAGGATGAACTCATTGTTATATTAATATAGTTTTTCTTGGTTTTCAATCTCTATTTGTTCAACTACGTTTTTGTTGTAGTTGATTGAAGAGCCCTCAGTTAGTTGTTCTATTTAGTATGTATCTACTCGATAGAGTGTGCATATTTAGGTAATTATTGAAAAACATCACTCCTGGAGTATAGGAGAGATCCATAACCGAGGGTTTAAAGGTTCGATTAGAGATAACGATACCTTGGGTTCAATCTAAAGTGAACTGTAATGCAAATTACCTAGCGTAACTCGAGAGAGTGCGTCTAGTAGATTATCATAAATACTTGAGAGAGATTTATGATATCCTGGGTGTTCATGATTGATAAACATAATTAAGCCAAAACTATAGGAAATATACAATAAGAGATTCCATCAACGGGGAAAACCATAACCTTAGACCTTTATCGCATCTGTTTACATATAAATATTAGTTGTCTTTTAGTTTGTTTAATTTCATCAGCTGTAGTAGTAAAAATACCAAAACGTGATATTCATAACCTTTGGGAAAATTGGTTATTGAGAATCTAGTAGTCTAACAACAACATTTGATATGTTAGTTCCCTGTGGGATTCGACTCTGGGCAAAATACTTAGATTATATTTGCAACGCCCACGTAGTCTTTTATTAGACATAGTTGAGCGTGATCAACCCCCAATTGTGAAAACATATCCACTCGTGGATTTAATTTCAGATGATCCGGTGATCCAATTTGCATCACTATATCCCCCGATCACGGAGGGATATTTGTTATAATGCACCGCATAATTTTGGGTATGTTTCAGATACCCCAAAACTCGTTTCATTGCCATCTAATGTATATGATTGGGATTACTTGTAAATCGACTCAGCTTGCTAATAGCACATGCTATAGCCGGTCGCGTACAATTCATGATATATATCAAACTTCCCAATACTCTTGCATAGTCCAGTTGTGAGTCACTTTTACCTTCATTCTTTTGAAGTGCATAACTCACGCCAATTGGAGTCTTGGCAATTTTGAAATTCAAATACTTGAACTTGTCGAGTACCTTTCCAATGTAGTGAGATTGTGATAATACTAGACCTTGTGGAGTCTTGTGAATTCTGATTCCTAAGATCACATCAGAAACTCCTAAGTCTTTCATCTCGAATTTGCTAGCCAACATGCGCTTTGTAGCATTTATATCTGCCATACTTTTGATCATTATCAACATGTCATCAACATATAAACAAAAAATGACTTCATGACCTGGAGTGTTCTTAATGTAAACACATTCGTCGCACTCGTTGATTTTAAACCCACTTGCCAACATTGTTTGGTCAAATTTGGCATGCCATTGTTTGGGTGCTTGTTTAAGTCCATAAAGCGACTTAACAAGTTTGCACACTTTCTTTTCTTTACCAGGAACCACAAAACCCTCAAGTTGTTCCATGTAAATATCTTTCTCCAATTCTCCATTTAAGAAAGTTGTTTTAACATCCATTTGATGGATTTCTAGACTATACACGGCCGTTAATGCCATTAACATCCTAATAGATGTTATCCTTATTACTGGCGAGTAAGTGTCAAAGTAATCAAGACCTTCCTTTTGTCTATAACCTTTGACAACAAGTCTTGCCTTATATTTCTCAATAGTGCCATCAGCTTTCATTTTCCGTTTAAAGATCCATTTCGAACCTAAAGGCTTATTTCCCGGAGGAAGATCAACCAATTCTCATGTATGGTTATCCAAAATAGATTGAATCTCACTACTGACTGCCTCTTTTCAAAACATTGAATCAGAAGACAACATAGCTGCTTTAAAACTCTGAGGTTCATTTTCAAGCAAGAATGTCACAAAATCTGGTCCAAAGGAAGTAGATGTTCTTTGACGTTTGCTTGGAGTATTTTCCTTTGGTTCTTATCGAGGCCGTTTAGGTCTTTCACTTAACGACTCGCATTCAATTTTATACGAATAAATGCTTTCAAAGAATTCAGCATTATCTGATTCCATTACCGTATTAACATGAATCTCGGGATTATCGGATTTATGGACCAAAAACCGACATGCTTTACTGTTTGTAGCATATCCAATGAAAATGCAATCTACTATTTTTGGTCCTATTTTAACCCTTTTAGGTAAAGAAACTTGTACCTTTGCTAGACACCCCCACACTTTGAAATGTTTCAAGTTGAGTTTTCTTCCTTTCCATTTTTCATATGGAATAGATTGCGTTTTGTTGTGGGGTACTATGTTGAGTATTCGGTTAGCTGTAAGGATAACTTCCCCCCACAAACTCTGCGGTAATACAGAACTTATTAATAAAGAATTCATCATTTTCTTTAATATTCGATGTTTCCTTTCCGCAATTCCGTTGGATTGAGGTGTGTAAGGTACAGTAGTTTGATGTATAATTCGATATTCAGAACATATTTCTGCAAACGAAGATTCATATTCTCCACCTCTATCACTTCTAATCATTTTGATCTTTTTATTCAATTGATTCTCCACTTCATTCTTGTATTGCTTAAATGCTTCAATTGCTTCATCCTTACTATTAGGCAAATAAACATAAGAATATCGAGTGCAATCGCCAATAAAAGTAATAAAATACTTTTTCCCACCTCGAGATGGTGTCGAATTCATATCGCAAATGTCAGTATGAATTAAGTCTAAAGGATTTGAATTCCTTTCAACAGACTTATAAGGATGTTTTACAAACTTATATTCAACACATATTTGACATTTCGATTTATTACACTCGAATTTAAGAAGTACTTCTAAATTAATTAACTTCCGCAAGGTTTTATAATTGACATGTCCTAAACGAATATGTCATAAATCATTTGACTCCAACAAATAAGAAGAAGCTGAAATTTTATTCATACTTTCAAAAACCATTACATTTAGTTTGAAAAGGCCCTCCGTGAGGTAGCCTTTTCCAGCATACATTTCATTCTTGCTTACAACAACTTTATCAGAAACAAATATACATTTGAATCCATTCTTCACAAGTAAAGAAGTAGAAACTAAATTCTTCCTAATAGTAGGAACATGAAGAACGTTGTTGAGCTTTAACACCTTGCCGGAAGTCATCTTTAGAAATATCTTCACATAACCTTCAATCTTGGCTGTTGAATTATTTCCCATGGAAAATTTTCTTCGGGACCAGCAGTAGAGTAAGTCGCAAATGCTTCTTTGACAACACAAACATGTCGAGTGGCTCCAGAGTCAATCCACCACTCCTTCGGATTTCCAACTAAGTTGCATTTCGAAAGCATTGCACAAAGATCATCAATGCCATCATTCTTCTCCACTATGTTGGCTTGTCCCTTCTTCTTATCCTTTTTCGGGAGACGACAATCAGGGGTTTTGTGACCAACTCTTCCACAATTGTGGCAGTTGCCCTTGAATTTCTTTTTGTTCTGCTCCTTAGTCTGTCCAGAAGATCTCTTCCTCTTCTTACTTTTTGGAGCAGTCTCCTCAACGATATTAGCTCCCATGATCGTTGAATTTCCACGAGACGTCTTCTCGGCTGTTTTGTTGTCTTCCTCAATCTTGAGACGAATCACCAGATCTACCAACTTTATTTCTTTGCGCTTGTGCTTAAGATAATTCTTGAAATCTCTCCACGAAGGAGGCAACTTTTCAATCATTGCAGCCACTTGAAATGCTTCATTCACGACCATACCTTCATCAATAAGGTCGTGAAAAATAAGTTGAAGCTCCTGAACTTGGGTTTCCACATTTTTGTTGTCTAGCATTTTATAGTCTAGAAACTTCGCAACCACGAACTTATTCAAGCATGCATATTCTGTCTTGTACTTCTTCTCAAGTGCGTCCCATAATTCTTTCGAAGTATTCATCGCACTGTAAACATTGTACAAGTCATCCTCTAAAGCGCTTAAGATATAGCCTTTGCAAAGAAAATCTGCCTACTTCCAAGCCTCAACAATCATAAAATTTTCACTGTCCGGCATATCCGCGGCATGCACTGGAGGTTCTTCACTATTGAATTTCTGCATATCAAGTGTGGTAAGCCAAAAGAACACCCTTTGCTGCCATCCATTGAAGTTGGCTCCAGAAACTTTTCCCGGATTTTGTGCCGGTGGAACATCATTCCAGCTTGACGAGGCTATCGTCGTTGCCGCAACTGTCGCAGAAGAATTTTGGTTATCAATTGCCATTTCTCACTGTCAACAACAGAAGAGTTCAATCAATGGCAAAATCAGAGCAGTAAACAATAATGTAATTAACAATAAACAGTATGTATAATAAATAAAAATCGAAGTTTTTATATACTGTTTCACAGAAAACGATGAAGTTTTTATGTTCTTCAAATCGTTTTCTGAATTTCAAAACTCTGATGAAGTTTTTATATCTTCAAATCAGAATAATAAAATTCAGAAGGAGTAGAAAACCACACTGGTTTTAATTTCCACAAACAGAATACAGAATATAATAAAAAATAATAATAATTTCCTTAAGATTGTTATTGATCATGCTTAACTATGTCTTATGAAAAGACTAAGCGGGCGTTGCAAATATAGTCTGAGTATTTCGCCCAGAGTCGAATCCCATAGGGAATTAACCTATCAATTATTGTTGTTAGACTCATTCGATTCTCAGTAATCAATTTTCCAAAGGTTGTGAATATCCATTTTCGGTATTTTTACTAACTACAACTGAATCAAATTAAGTAAACTAAAATTTAACTAATACTGAGGTGTAAACAAATGCGATAAGGATCTAAGGTTATGGTTTCTCCCGTTTATGGAATCCCTTCTTGTATATTTCATATAGTTTGGCCTAATTATCTCTATCAATCATGAACACTTATGGTACTGCAATTCTCTCTTGAGAAATTACGATAATTTAAGACGCACTCTCTCGAGCTACGCTAGCTGACTTTTAGTACAATTCACTTTAGATTTCACCCAAGGTATCGTTATCTCTAACCTAACCTTTAAACCCTCGGTTATGGATCTCTCCTATACTTTGGAAGTGATGTTGTTCAACAGCTACCTAAACATGTACTCTCTCTCGAGAAGATACACACTAAAAAGGCACAGCTAATTGAGGGCCCTTCAATCAACTACAACAAGAACGTAGTTGAACAAATAGAGATGAAAACCAAGCAAACTATATTAATATAACAATAAGTTCATCCTCAACAGGTTCCACCAAAACCTTAGACTACAAATTAGCTATTCATAAAAGTATGTGAAATTACAATACTAAAAGTCATAACCAACAATGGAAAATAAGAAGAAGAAGGAAAAACTCGTAGAAGAATTCCCCCGCCTTGCTCCTATTGTGTCTCTTGCCTCCTTAGGTCGAATTTGTGTCCAAAATATGTCCAATCCGCTAAAAATAACGTTCTCCCATGTATATATACCAAGTAGAGTCGGGACCAAACAATTATACCTTCTCCTACGTGAAAAAGGATGATTTTCCAGGTCAGGACTAGCGCGGTCGCGCTAGTGGCCGCGCATATGGCCAAGTATTCTGCCCCAGTCCGCGTCAGGTCCGCGGTCGCAGTTTCGACCACATTTATCACCCTGTTCCTTTTGGAATTTGGGAAAACGTAAAACATGAAAGTTGTAGATCTTTGAGTTATATTTCCAACCATATATTATATATCCAAAATGGAGTTTGGATCAAAACGTTCTGTCTATTTTAGTAGAAAATACGCAATATGCTTCCTCGGGTCTTCGTTTGTTCTTAACTATCAAATTCGACTCCCGAACACGATCCCGGCTTAATTCCTTGAGATTTTACTCAGACTTTAAAGCTCCAAATCACTTAAATTCATTTCATAACATCTATATAGCTCGGAATCACTCCTACAAGGAATAAACATAAAGTTAGTGCAAAACACTAGCGATTAAAGTTCAACTCAATTAAAGTGCAGTAAACTAGAGTGTAATAAGCGACTAAAATACGTAATTATAGCTTATCGTCAACACCCCAAACTTAAACCATTGCTCGTCCTCGATCAATCAAACTACACTTTATATAGATACGACATTTTAAAGCAATTCTCCTAACTCATCACACCAAGAATATTTAAAATAGACTAAGCACAAAAGCGTAACATCTTCACCTCAAGATTTGACTCACAAGTACCACGCATTATTCACAACTCACTCACTTACTCAAATATAGAGGTCACTGACATTACCTTTCCTTCATGAATCAAGTGCCCTCACACAACAAAAGAGAGTAGTTCCACACAATAAAATTTAAGAACACTTAGGAACTCAAGATAGAAAGAATTCACTCACTCTCAGAAATAATATTCATGTGACACAAAAGATGCATCATAGGCTTGGTCGTAGTGTACTACTCTACTAATCGAGGTCATTCAGTCTAGGATCAAGTAGGACTTTATTTGGTTGTAATGTAGGCTGCGGGGCGGGTATGATACATTTAAATATAAAAGTGACTACACCTCCCTAAGCACTTTAATAAATATACTTTAACATTCAAACCACATACTTATGTCAAACCAAACTCCGCCTTCACATCAATGTTATTACCCATACTTCTTTAAGCACAATTACATCAAGAGTCACCACTTATCAAGGAATATAGATTTTTTTTCCACAACAATACAACTTTTTTTTCTTTTCTCTTTTTTTTTTCCAAGTCAAGTGGCTCTTGCTTTTTCAAAACACTACACCTTTCTCCTTATTTCATTAGTTCCACTCAAAAGTCAAACCAACCACCCCACACTTTAACTTTTACACAGTTCATAATAATTCAAGTGCTCATGAGAGGAGGTTAGAGGGTTCAAATAGATGGTTAATTCAAACAAATGGGTAAGGTTTGTAATGTGGTTGCCAAAGAAATAGGATTACAGGATCAAAGGGGTTAACTACGATACATAACAATTAGGCGGGTAAACTATAAATATCTGGCTCAACAAAGAAATGCATATATCACTTCCAAGATTGAACAAACTACTATTTCGCTTTGCAAACACACGAGGCAAGTTCTAGACATCAAATGCAATGCACTGAATACATACAAACCTCACACAGACATAGCACATAACTCACTCACGATTGGATTCATCAAGACACTCCAGTCAAAGCAGTTAAGCAAAGTTAAGTTTATACAATTTAAGGTACTTATACAAGAGTCAAAAAATGAGCCTAAGCGTCACAACCAAAGTACTCACTAATCTCAAGGTATAACAAAGTCAAGAAATATTTCTTCAATTTAAAACACAACACAATGGCTCCTCTTCCTAAAAAAACTAACTACACCCGGTTCAAACAAAACCCTTGAAAAAGAACCGCGACCCAAAGAAAAACCAAGGGAGAATTGCTACACTACCTAACAAAAGAAAATATTTTTTTTTGTTTTCTTTAGACTTAAATCCCTCAAGAAAATTGTCTAATAGATTCATCGTCGAGAAAAGTCCAATCTTTTCTATGTAAAAAAAATTATTCAATTAAACTAACACAACTAAAACAGCATAGAAAGTCACCCAGACAATCTCCTCACCCCACACTTAAAATTATGCATTGTCCCTAATGCACACTCATACATACAAGAGGGTAAAAGGAACTCCCTGGTAGACCAAAGGCCGAAGCACTAGCATCTCATGGGGTACTCAGACTTCTCCCAGGCCTGGTCCTTCGTGTGGGTACCTCACACTTAGTTCCAACCATTTGGTTTGCTATAGCATCCTTCCAATGGCTTTGCATTCCATGCTCCTAAAAAATCAAAAATTGACACTACAAGAATAATACAATTAAAAAAAACTAAAATAAAAATATAAAAATAAAGTTGGGTTGTCTCCTAACAAGCGCTTGATTTAACGTCGCGACACGACGCGAATCACTTTTTGCCTCCACTTTGAACTTATGAATTGGACCCCCAATTTGGCTTCAAGTTTTCGGTGGTGCTCCAAAGATGGTGGAACAAATCTAATTGGCCCGAGCAACCATTGTACTATTTTACACTCCTTGGCCTTTAGATGAGGTATGTAGTCTTGTCTTTCTGGAAAGAAAATTTCCAGAATGTAGGCATCTTGTTCCTTATTCCTTGACTCCTCAAGTGGCTTGGATGACTCTACTTTCATATCATCATCCAAACACAATGTGGAAAAATACTTGGAGTGTGTACCAATGCGCTCAACTACATAAACTTTAGGATTGTCAACATCCTCAATACTAATAACACTAGAGTCAACTAAATACGTATCATCAATGTCCTTGGTTAACTCTAGTATCTCTTCTACAACATTGACATCCTCAAAATCTAGTTTGATTGATTGTTGGTGTTCTACTCTAGCCTTCTCCACTAGTACCTCCTCACATTTTTTTAACTCCTCAATCTTGGCTAGAGGAGGTTTTCTTCCCTCTAAGTGCAAAGGCTCAAATTCGAGCTCCCTTTTCCAAAAACCTTGGCCTTCAAGAGCAAGTACCCACTATGCCAAGTCTTCTCCATTAGCTTCATCTAGGTTCATGAGACAAGCTGATAGAGGATCCTAAATGTTCGACCCCGAAAATAGTCCCTTGTTCTGCAACAAGTGCAGCATGTTGTTCGTGATCTGAAAAGATTCAGCCTGTATTTGTGGGACTACTATTGTCGTGGCCAAATTCTCCGACGTGGGTTGTGCTCGGTCATATAAAGGAAGAACCAAGTTAGCGAACGTTAAAATTCCAATGTATAGATTGAAAGTGAAGGAAATTGACTACACTTAAGAATTTTGTATTTCTTCCAACTCTAATTGATAACACCGTTAATTCCCCGGCAACGACACCAAAATTTGATCACGCTCAGCTATGTCTTATGAAAAGACTAAGCGGGCGTTGCAAATATAATCTGAGTATTTCGCCCAGAGTCGAATCCCACAGGGAATTAACCTATCAATTACTGTTGTTAGACTCACTCGATTCTCAGTAATCAATTTCCCAAAGGTTGTGAATATCAATTTCCGGTATTTTTACTAACTACAACTGAATGAAATTAAGTGAAGTAAAAGTTAACTAATACTGAGGTGTAAACAAATGCGATAAGGATCTAAGGTTATGGTTCCCCGTTGATGGAATCCCTTCTTGTATATTTCATATAGTTTGGCTTAATTATCTCTATCAATCATGAACACTTATGGTACTGTAATTCTCTCTCGAGCAATTACGATAATTTACTAGACGCACTCTCTCGAGCTACGCTAGCTGACTTTTATTACAGTTCACTTTAGATTGCACCCAAGGCATCGTTATGTCACGACCCAAACTGGAGGATCATGACTAGCACCCGGGCCATACTTGCCGAGCACCAACGTACATTTTATCTAACCTTCTTATTATCTTGAAGGGTCGACGAGATCAATATAAGTAGTAGATATGGATTATGAACACCAAACAATGAAAGATAATGGAATGAACATGCATAACATGGGATAACAAGACTGCCAAGAAACTACATGTAAGTTAGGAGCTACCACGCTTCCATGAAAGACTATACAACAAAAATTATCCGACAAGGCATACCAAACTATACATAAGCCGACACCTGTCTATGAGCCTCTAAAGGAGCATAAGTAATGCAACATATCCGTAACAGGGCCTCGACATACCCATAATATCTATAACAAAAATGCATACCAAGACCACGACAAGTCCGGAGAAGGGATCTCGCCTATAACCGCTGAACTGGAAAGCCTACAATGGTGGGGGAGATGCGTCTACCTGTCTATCAGGACCTGCAACACGACATGCAACTTCCACAAATAAAAAGGACGCCAGTACGAATAAAGTACTGAGTATGTAAGGCAGGAAAGCATAAGTAAGAACAGTAATGTAAACGGGGATAGAGAATATACAACCTGTAACATCTGAGTACCTCTGAGGGCTATTGACATGAAACGTGTGATACATACATATATATACATAAACCTTTAAAACATCTGCCTTTGTGGGCATCATCATCATCATCATATTGTACCCGGCAGTAATAGGCTCGGTAAAATGTACCCGGCCACGTGGAGCTCGGTAAAACCCAACTGATCAGTGCTTGCACAATAGGTGCCATACCCGGCCGACTATAGTGCGGATAGGTAGAGTAAAATAGAAATATATGTATATATATATATATATAATGCATGTAGGACTCATTAGAATCATATTTTGAACCTTTCGGAGTGACGTAAGGTCGATATTCTCCGTACACATTATTGGCATTAACTCTTCATCAATAATATTATAAGAATCAGGAAGTACCAACAACATTGATAACATAAGAATAAGAGAAGCAACCTCAACATCAATTGTTCCATAAGAAGGGAAACAATGTAAGTACTGCTAGCTTCTAAGAGTAGAGTATCTTTGGAAGCTCGTTCATTGCATTATGTACAATCGGAGTCGTGCAAAAGAAGAAAAGGAATAGCCTCACATACCTTGTATATACTATCCCAACCTCAAGCTACGCAAATGTCACAACTCCTTAATCTACAATAAGAGAAATGACACTATCGTTATCGTTTAAGCGTCATAACTATCATGTATCGACCACAACCTATTTTACGATAAAACGGACAACACCTACCCTATATATATGGCTTCAAACAAGTCAAAACAATCACCAAAAATCCCAAAAAATATCAATAATAATCATATTGAGCCTCCCAAAAAAGTCCACACACAACCTAATCACTTCATATATAAGACGACCACCGTAGTCGTGTCAAACGACCCGAATATGTTACAACGAACGACTAGACCACAACCCTACATCTATATGGTGTTTCTCCACACACTTCCTCCTCCAAAACTCCACAAAAAAGTAGTAAAACTCGCAGCCCAACAGCAACACAAAACAGTCCGCTACAAGTCAAATAACTCAAACTCATGGCTTCCGATCACCGTCCCGTGAGTTCTAACTATTAGGAAACACATTTATCAACCTACTTGATATTTAAACACTTAAATACAGATATTAGATGTTTTTTAACTATGAAGTACCTTCCAAAACTCTAACTACAAAGAAAAAGGAGAGGCGGTATAATGACACTTACATCGTAGGGATCGTTTTGATGTTATCTCTTATCGATTTCATGCCCGGGATGATCATCTTCTTTGAAACCCTAGAAGATAGCTTGAGGTTATGTTTATGGGTGTTATATGGTCGTTTTATGCTTAAAAATGAAGAGAAATCCGACCTAAGACACATATATATATCAATTTTGGAATAGTCAAAGAGGTGCTAGCTTGGTACCCTAGGATTGGTCCATCTTCCGACGCTTATATCTTTTTATCCCGAAGTCGTATGAATGAACGGTTAAGAGCGTTGGAAACGTAATTCCAAGACCTTCAATTTGGTATATAATATGTCCCAATAAGACCTCATATTACACATGAAATGTATTTCTCAAAAAGCTTTAGTGACACGCCTACTTGTCACTTATGATGTTTGTGCAGTCTCGCGAAACTGCAAATATCTCTCTACTCCTATGTTGTATTTATGAACGGTTTAATGAGTTGGAAACTAGACTCGTAGATCTTAAATTTTGTAGGTAGATCATCTCCTAATTCTAAGTATATTGGGAGAAAAGTTCAGCTACATTCGACCTAAGTTTCAACAAATTTATGAATGTAACTTGTGAAGACCTATTCCAACTTCTGTTCCACAATTTGCTTGACTTCAAAACGTAGCACACGACTATCATATGACAAAATTAACTCATAGCATAACCTCATTATAACTTAATGAACCATAGTCTCACCCTAAAGTACATGTTATAACATTCCAAACTCGTCGACTTTTGACGAAACTTATTCTCTTCAGTTGGTTTAATTTCTAAGATTTCCAACCCTCTTGGTACTCGTTCTTAATGATCTTAAATATTTGTAACCTCCAAGGTAACATGATTAACTTACTTTATATACTTCCAAATATAATCTTATTTCTGATCTTACATCAATTGACTTACGACGTACTCTCACGTACGAAAACATGGGGTGTAACACGTTATCTCTAACCCAACCTTTAAACCCTCGATTATGGATCTCTCATATACTTTGGGAGTGATGTTGTTCAACAACTACCTAAACATGTACTCTCTCTCTCTCTCTCGAGCAGATACACACTAAATAAGCACATCTAATTGAGGGCCCTTTAATCAACTACAACAAGAACGTAGTTGAACAAATAGAGATGAAAACCAAGCAAACTATATTAATATAACAATAAGTTCATCCTCAACGGGTTCCACCAAAACCTTAGACTACAAATTAGCTATTCATAAAAGTATGTGAAATTACAATACTATAAAGTCATAAACAACAATGAAAAATAGGAAGAAGAAAGAAAAACTCGTAGAAGAATTCCCCCGCCTTGCTCCTATTGTGTCTCTTGCCTCCTTAGGTCGAATTTGTGTCCATAATATGTCCAATCCGCTAAAAATAACGTTCTCCCATATATATATACCAAGTAGGGTCGGGCCCAAAAACTTATACCTTCTTTTACGCGAAAAAGGATGATTTTCAGGTCTGGACTAGCGCGGTCGCGCATATGGCCAAGTATTCTGCCCCAGTCCGCGTCAAGTCCGCGGTCGCGGTTTCGACCGCATTTTTCACCCTGTTCTGTTTGGAATTTGGAAAAAACGTAAAACAGAAAGGTTGTAGCCCTTTGAGCTAACTTTCCAACCATATATTATACAGCCCAAATGTAGTTCTGAACAAAACGTTATGTCCATTTTACTAGACAGTGTGCAATATGCCTCCTCGAGTCTTCATTTGTTCTTAACTATCAAATTTGACTCCCGAACACGATCCCGGCTTAATTCCTTGAGCTTTTACTCAGACTTCAAATTTCCAAATCACTTAAATTCATTCCATAACATCTATATAGTTCGGAATCACTCCTACAAGGCATAAAACATACAGTTAGTGCAAAACACTAGCGATTAAAGCTCAACTCAATTAAAGTGAAGTAAACTTGTCACGACCTGAATCTCCCCCTTCAGGTCGTGATGGCGCCTAACGTTGAACCCGCTAGACAAGACAACATTTTGAATAAATAAACTCATTAACAGTTAAAAAGAACAGGATAACTAAGGCAACTGTGACTAACAACTGGTGTCACTAACTCACGAACTATCTATGAGATTACTAAATACAAAGGGTCTGAAAAATAAATACATATAACTGTCTTTGAACAATAAAAATAAGACAGAACTGAAGGAGAAGGGTAAAAGGTGACGCCAAGGCCCACGAACGTCTGCGGGTCTACCTTGATGTCTCCCGAATGGACTGAAGGATACTCCCTCCGTCAATGTCCACCGGGTCCGGCTGCGTAAGGTGCACAACATAAAGAAGTGCAGGTGTAACATCAGTACAACTGACCCCATGTACTGAGTAAGTGTCGAGCCTAACCTCGGCAAAGTAGTGCCGAGGATAGGACCGACAATAATTCATACATGTGCAATTCTATACTCAAACAGAAAATAATAACGGGAATAAACAAGTAAATACATGTACGGGGAGAACATGTTGGGGATAAAGGGGAAACGAATTACCAAAACAACAGAATAAGATAATAACTGAAATGTAGAAGTAAGACAGGAATTAACATCTCGAAACAAGTAAATAAGTAGCAAAAGGCACGGCATGTCCCCTCGTGCATAGACTCACAATCACTCGGCACGGAATGTCCCCTCGTGCATAAATAATAATCACTCGGCACAGAATGTCCCCTCGTGCATGTATAATAATCGCTCGGCACGGAATGTCCTCTCGTGCATAGCCTCACGATCACTCGGCACAGAATGTCCCCTCGTGCATAATGTACACAGAAACAACAATTCAATATGAAGGTTCAACAATGATAAGCTCTAAATGTACATAATTAACCAACAAAATTCTATCGTCCCGGCAAGGGACTCAGCTATAACCAATCTCACTCAGAGGTATAATTTCAACAATAATAATCCTCAACTGAAACAATTAATCAATAACTTCCCAAGTCATGAAACAACCTCAACGTATCACTTCTAATTAACCAATTACTCATAACACAGAGAATATCAAGAACACGGTATAAATCATCACATTTGACTCACGAGCATGCTTGACCACAACACATAGGTACTCGTCACCTTACTTATACGTTGGACATGGAATACACGTAGCAATTTAGACTCTATACCTATTCCCTCAAGCTAAGGTTAGGCAAAACACTTACCTCGGCTCCAAAGATGCAAGTCAAGCCTCTAACACCGCCTTTCATCTCGAATCCGACTCCGAAACGATAGTATCTAGACATAATTAACTTAATCACATCAATAATGACTCACTAATTCCATCCCAAAACCTAATTATACATTTTCCAACATTCTTCAAAAAATACCAATATTCGACCCCGGGCTCGCTTGGTCCAAACTCAAGGTTCGGACCAAAACCCTAGAACCCATTCCCCCACGAGCCCGAATATACAATTTGTTCTGAAATCCGACCCCAAAACGAGGTTGAATACCTAAAAATTCTAAAAGCCCTAACTCTACCCAAAACCCCCAATTTCTACCTTTGAAAACCCTAGGATTCTTGGTGATAATTGATGAAAAACGTTAAAAAGTTGAAGAAAATCAATTAGTGAACACTTACCTACGATTTGGGAAGAAAATCTCTTGAAAAATCGCCCTAAGCCTTCTATTTTTGAGAAAAGGTTTGAAGAAGAACGTCTGAAATTGTTTTTAAAAGAACTTCACTGCTCGACTCTCGCACCTGCGGTGCTTTGGTCGCACCTGCGATCTCACAGGTGCGGAAAATGGCCAGGCCCACCGGGGGCCGCACCTACGGAATCTTACCCGCTCCTGCGGGACCGCTTCTGCGGAAGATAGTTTGCATCTGCGAGAGGGACCGCACCTGCGGTCTCGCACCTGCGGCCCTAGGCTCGCAGGTGCAGGCACACCAGAACTGGTGCACCAACAGTCTTTCCTTGAGTCCAAACACTCCGAACACCTACCCGAAACACCCCCGAGCCCTCGGGGCTCAAAACCAAGTACACACACCCTCGTAAGCATCCTACTGACTTGTTCGAGTAATTAAACCACCAAAATAATATAAAAACCCATTAATTAACCTCCAAAATCTATAGAATTTTCCCAAACTTCTAAATTTCCCATTTTGATCTGAAACACGTCAAACCAAGTTCGTTTCTTAGCAAATTTTACAGACAACCCATAATAACCATATTAAACCTGTTCCGGGCTCCGGAACCAAAATACGGGCCCAGTAATGCAGTTTTCACATCAAAGTTTATTTTCAAAAGCCTTAATTGTTTTCAGAAAATAATTTTCTTTAAAAATTCATTTCTCGGACTTGGGACCTCGGAATCGATTTCGGGCATACGCCCAAGTACCATATTTTCCTACGGACCCTCCGGGACTGTCAAATCACGGGTCCGGGTCCGGGTCCGGGTCCGTTTACCAAAATTGTTGACCAAAGTCAATTTTATTCCATTAATTATAATTTAACTTTTTATCAAATTTCCACATAAAGGCTTCCCGGCTACGCGCCCGGGTTGCACACGCACATCGAGGTGAGATTAACGGAGGCTCTCGGGGCCTCGGAATACAGTTATAGTTAAGTTTACACAGGATGACCTTTTGGGTCATCACAAAACTAAAGTGTAATAAGCGACTAAAATACGTAATTATAGCCTATAATCAGTTATCAATATATATTGCTGTAAAATAAATAAAATAATAAACTTTCTGAAAAACAGAAACAGAAAGTTAGTAGAACCAGAACGTCAAAATAATTCTGAAAAACAGTATACGAATAAACCGAGCTCACTGAATACACAGTGTGTCCTTAAGGAAATTATTCCCCTCAAGTACCCGAGGTTTTGGATATATCCTCCCAGAATAGAACGATTTAACTCACCAGAGTGTTGGTACCAAAAACGCCGATGAACAACGAACCACTCGAAGGCTATAAAACACACTGGAATTTTTTTTTATGTGCAGAAGAAGAAGAAGAAGAAGAAGAAGAAGATCAGAAAAATTTAGTAAGTAAATATTCTGGGATTTGAAGGAATATTTATAGCCAATTTGCACTATTTCTGAAAAGGTTTGCAACCTTTCAGAACAGCCACAACTGTTGAAACAGGTGGGGAAATATTACGGAAAAAACAAAACGGATTTAAAATAATCCGGGAAAGAAAAACGGACCGGGTTATTCTGGATTGAAATTAATCAATCAATCGATCTTTGACCGAATCCGAATCTGATCTGCCGATGCTGAAGCCGAGCCGAGCGAGCGACGACGATGGTGCGAGGCTTGTCTTCTTCTCAACTCTATAAGAGCTAGAAGAAAAACTTCTCTATATATACATATAGATTTTCTTTCCTTCTACCAATGAGGGACAAAGTGCATTAGTAAAGTGAACTAATTCAAAATTTCACTTTCCTCCATTTCTTTTCCCACCATTTTTCATTCACTCTCTTTAAGCTACACCAAACTTAAAATTAAGTTTCAGTGAGCTTAAAGACCAACAACTTTTTCTAACGTTTAAATCAAATCATAAGTATGATTTCTTTGCTTGAACCAAAATTATAATAACAAGAACTATAAAGGTCAATTTCAACTTTTAAAAAAACAATCCCAGCCTTTAGTCTCCATAAAGATCAATTAATCTTTTATATATTCTTATGTTTTATCCTTTATCTCATTTAAAAATAAATAATCAGATATGAGTTTGCTTTATATCCACACATAGCGTAAATAAATTTTATACCATGAGATATTCTTATCTTATAACATTTCAAGCTTTGAGCATATAATTAACTGGGGCCAAACAAGCACAATTATTTAAGTTAAAACTTAGCTAATCTCTCCCGTCCAAAATAAGTGATTTTTTTTGGTTGTTTTCACACATATTAAGAAATTCATCTTTTAACATTAATTACGAATGAAATTGGTCATATTAACCTTTACTATATCTTCACATAAACAGTCCTAGCGCATACTCCAACATTATTTACTCCAAGGGCGATGTGGGGAAAAAATAATTAATTCATTCTTAAAATCTGAAAAAATTACTTGTTTTGGACCATAAAAAGCCGAAAAATCACTTATTATGGACCGGAAAGAGTAGTAAAAAGACGGTATCGTGCCCAAACTTTTTAACAATGTCGCTTTTCCTCCCTAATAATTGGGCTATTAAATTGGAAATAGAATTTCTTGCATTTTCATTAAAACCATTTAAATATAGAAATTATTGGCTAAAGATGGGTATTTAATAGTAAAAGTTAGCGGGCATCATAGCAGCTCACTTTGCCTCTCTATACTATTCTATTTGTCTTAATTTATATGATACTTTTTTTAGTCTGTCTCAATTTATATCAATAAAGTTTGTCGTCTTTTGGGATTAAATTGAATTTTTTGTTATTATTGTTGTTGTGTATTTAAAAAATTAACCTTAAGTTTCTTATTCGACTCTTAATAAGATAATTTATCGCACAAAAATATTTGTGAATTACTTTAGATCACACATTTTAAAAATTATTTTTTATTTGAATTTTGTACCCAATCAAATGCCTTAAATAAATTGGGACAGTACAAATTAAAAGACAATATAATAGTCCCAACTTGCTTGATCCCCCTTTATGAAAAGAAGAGAAAAAATAATAGTAGTTGCAAGTTTTAAAGTAAATACAATTAGTTAATAGAAATTGTATAATTTCTTACATATATTAATGTGATACCCTGACCATAAACATGTTATAATAATAATAATAAAACTTTACGTACTTTATTTCCACATGGTAAAATTAAATTGTTGAAAATAAAACAAGATTCAAAAAGCAACAAAGTGACAACCACAAATTGTTAGCCTAAAAAGACATTATATTCCTGTTGTTTTCGAGACTTGTGTTCCTTTTTGGAGTATATATATTAGCACTACCACTCAAGCAAAAAACATTCTTCATCATCAATGGCTTCTCTGTCTCTACCCAAAGTATCTTTCTTTCTTTTAGTGATAACTTTCGTATATTTCTCTTCTCCTTCAGCTGCCCAAACAAAATGTAACATCAGATCAGTTTACCAACTCGGTGACTCACTCGCTGATGCCGGAAATGTCATCCGTACACCTGGCGCTTCCATTATATTCCGAGCCAACCAAGCTCCCTACGGTGAGACCTTCTTTAGAAGGCCAACCGGCCGTTTCTCGAACGGCCGTATCATTATTGACTACATTTCCTCTGCTTTCAAACTATCTTTCCTCAATGCTTACTTGGACAGAGGTGCTTCTTTTAGCCAAGGCGTTAACTTCGCCGTGGCTGGTGCCACGGCGCTAAATTCCTCTTTCTGGGCAGCTCGGGGTATTCGGCTGCCCACATGGAACACGCCGTTGGCTGCTCAATTAGGTTGGTTTAAATCTCATTTACAATCCACATGTGGTTCTAACTGTGCACAAACTCTTAGGAGTTCGTCTCTTATAGTAATGGGAGAATGGGGTGGCAATGATTATTACAATGGTTTTTTCCAAAACAAACAATTACCTGAGGTCCGTACTTACGTTCCTTTTGTTGTTGCCGGTATTATGAAAAGCATAAAAGATGTGATTCAGCTCGGGGCAACTCGTATTTTGGTACCAGGAATTTATCCTCTCGGGTGTCTTCCTTTGTATTTGACAACTTTTCCTGATTCTAATGCAAATGGTTACGACCAATTAGGTTGTTTGAGAAATTATAATGATTTTGCTTCGTACCATAATAGATACCTAAACAGAGGTTTAGCATCTCTACAACGTGAATTCCCAAATGTAAGAATTGTGTATGGAGATTATTCTGGAGCGCTTTTGAGTCTTCTTCGTAGTGCTTCTTCATTTGGATTTAATCAGAATACATTGTTAACTGCATGCTGTGGAACTGGAGGACGATACAATTTTAATTTCAGGACTGTGTGTGGATCAGCTAGTGTAAGAGCTTGTTCTAACCCGGCTCAATACGTGCATTGGGATGGTATTCATTTGACTGATGAAGCTCATCGTCGTATGACAGATATTGTTGTCAAAGACATGCTTTCCAGATTCGGGTGTACTGTTTAGTTAATGAGTTTCTTAGTTTGTTATTTGGGTGTTTTTCTTTTTTTGTTTTTGGTTGGTAGTAATAATGATTTTCTTCGTTGGGTATATTGGTGTTTAGAACATGATCATATATGTCACACCCCATATATGTGTTCTTTCTTCTTCATTAAGAGGTGGAAAAGAAAATAAATAAAAGAGTGATTGTAGTTTGCCGATAAATAGTTAAAACTTAGTTTTTTGTTACGAACTTCTGTCAATAGCGAGTGAAGCTAAGAGGGCTTTTAAACAGTAGGTTGTATTTTATGAGAGGTGAATGATTCAAGACGGCATACAATAGACAGCTTTGAGGTCCGGTCCTTCTCCAGATCCTATCTATTAGTACACCGAGATGGCGAGATGCCCCTTTCTAATACTCTCACTGGTTCACAAAAAGTGACCAATTTGCTTTTAGCATGCCCATTAAGAAAATCTTAAATTATATACAAAAATACATAGTATGACTAAACTACCTCTAATTAAACATTTAATGTGAGGAGTAAGAAAACTTTTTAGGGATATGTACATAAGGGTTATTTTGTAAAAACAAATTGAATTATTTCTTGATTACATAAATGGACACTTATTTTGAACCAAAATGAAAAAGGAAGCTGGTCACTTATTGTGAACCGGAGGAATTATCAAACACTGCTTTCAAGTTGCTAAAAATGAAGAAATTAGTACTTAATAAATTTGGCCGACCAGAATATATCGTTGTAAGATATTTAAGTTTGATTTGATTTCAAATTTTGACTTGAGATTTTTTTCCTCAAACAAACTTTATTTTTTGGTTTCCCATTCGGTGTCCGGTACCTGCATTGGAACCCGATTATATCCGGATTCGCACCGCGTAGGGCCTCATCCGAAGGATGCGCTCCCTACCAAGAATTTTTCCATACCGGAGTTCGAACTCGAGACCTCCAGTTAAGAAATGAGCAGTCTCATCCACCCCACCACATTCTTTGGTGGTTTGTTTTTCGAAAAACAGTTGATAGTATAAAAGAATATTAATGTATCAACTTTATAGTATAAGGATGAATTAATTATTCAAAAAGCGGAGTCGTGGTTGATCTTTTTCTATCGATATCCAGTTGGATTTTGCACTTTCTCTGTCAGATTATTAGGAGGAAAAAGAAACGTTGGAGGGAACCTAGGATGCTAATTGAAGAAAGCGTTTAACTTTTATATATTAATTGTGTAAAGGATAATTACAAGTAATTGTTAGTGAAATTAGTAATATGAAAAATAAGGCAAGTTATACAATAAATTCAGTTATTGTGTGATCTTTACACAAATAACCGGCCCGATTTCCTATTTATTTTTTCTAACCAATATACATATTATGCACTAATTATATACGTTAATACATATATTATACATTGTTAATGAGTTTATCAAGTCATTCCAATGAAACCTGATTCCAATGAGTTTACTGCAATGAAACCTAATTATATACGGTAATACATATATTAGATCTAGACTCATAGTATAATGAGTTTAGTGCAATTTTGAACCCAGTAAATTTAAATTCTGGATCCTCCTTTGCAAACTCATTCCAATGAAACCTGATTCCTCCTGACCATAAATTCTTCTATTTACATAATTCCCAATCTCCACATTTGATTTTATGCCTTTGGGTTTTAGTTGCATTTTGACCCATCGAATGACCCGTTTGACCTAATAATTTGGGAGAGTCGTTTCAGGCTCAACCTATTGGGCCAAAGTTATCAAAAGAATTAGGCAAAATTGAAATTTTCGTTCCTATACCATATAGGAAATTATATTATCAAATATTTTAATAGTTTGCATATTACCCGCCATGCTAATAGTATTTCTATAAAAAAATAGACAATTCATTAAATAAGGAATCATTGTAGCTGTAGGCTTCCTTATTTAGGCGCGCTAATATTGGGAATTCCTTAATTAATTGTCTGGTTTTAATGGATTCGATCTCATTTTTTTAAAATATTTAATTACTTGGAACTCAACTGAAACAATTAAAAATATACAAGTTGTTCTAGGCTGTCAACACTTACGTCTAACATAACAATATTGCAGATGCTTGTTAGTAAGAAAAGGTGGATGATTTAGTACTGTTTTGGACAAAAATATGTATCTAAAATGTGAAACATACATTTCAGGGGAAGCATGTCGAGTCCAAATATGTACCCAGTTTGTAGATATTTTGTAGATAAATTGTAGATTATTTATATTCTGATTGTAGATGCTTTGTTTTCTGTTTTCACAAATCAAAAACGACTAAAACTTCTACAAATCTTCTGCAAAAAATGCAATTATGTCAAAAATCCCGATTATGCTATTGGGATATTAAAATTCAATGTACCCAGTTTGTAGATGTTTTGTAGATAAATTGTAGATTATTTGTCTTCTGATTTTAGATGCTTTGTTTTCTTTTTTCACAAATCAAAAACGACTAAAACTTCTACAAATCTTCTGCAAAAAACGCAATTATGTCGAAAATCTCAATTATGCTACAATTCTGTGATTCTCCTATATGCTCTTGTTACTCCTTACGAAACTGTTATGCTAAATATGAAATCCAAAAAAAACATGATGAAGGGATAGATCTTCCTAAGCAAAATCCTCCCATGAACTGTTACAAGAAAATTGACTTTTGCCAACAATTGAAGCATCAAAAGAAAAAGATAAAAAGATTTGTTCGAGCTTAGAACATATTGAGAATCAAACTTTGGGAGATAAACCTTAATGTGAAGGAACCCGAAATCATAACCATCAAATCGACCAGGCTTGTGCTCATCCTCCTCGGGCACAAAAACATTGGGACAATATTGCAGAGGTGCCGACAGTGCCTTGGCTATGGAAGAAATAATGGGATTTTGATACAGAAAATCGTGGGTGTGGGAGGGAAACGTGGGTGAAGGTGTCAGAATTGGAGAGAGAAACGTGGGGGGAGTGAGATTAGAAGGAATATACGGTACCATTAAATTAGAAGTGTAATTAATACCCTTAAAAATCACTAATGGTATATAATTGATAATTAGGTATACTAAATGTAATTATATCAAACCTTAAACATTGAGGGTAATATAGTTTCATATATGACATAGAAATGTAAAAATTCCTAGAAAAATGATCTCCTCATCACTAAAATTTGCACCTAATTGTCAGCCCGGTAAAGAAGCTAGTAACTTTTCCAATTTGAACACCTCAACTCATACATTTATGAACTTATAAATCTTTCAAATGGAGTGTATATATGATCACGCTCAATTGTGTCTAATAAAAGACTAAACGGGCGTTGCAAATATAATCCGGGGTATTATGCCCAGAGTCG
>ML285448.1:0-24167 GCA_005239495.1 Nicotiana undulata
CTATACTACTCAGAATGACCCCAAATTTTGCAGACAAGTCATAAATGACTATACGGAACTATTCGCGGTCCCGGAATTCCGTTCGGACCTCGATAGCATAAAGTCCCGTTTCAAGCCAAATTCCAAACTTAAGGAAATCCTGATTTCCATTTCGGGCGCCGAAACGCTCTCGGGTCATCAGAAACCCGAGCCGAACATACGCCCAAGTCCAAAATCATCATACGGAGCTACTGGAGCTGTCAGAACTCGATTCCGAGGTCGTTTGCTCAAAAATGTTGACCGAAGTCAAACTTGGCCAAATAGGCCAACCTTAAGGAACCAAGTGTTCCTAAACCATCCAATTCATTCCCAAATCCCGAACCACCCGCTCCCGCGAGTCATAAAGCACGAGTAGCCGCTATGGAAGGTTTCATTTAAGGGAACGGAGTCCTAATACGTGAAACGACTGGCTGGGTCGTTACATTCTCCCCCTCTTAAACACACGTTCATCCTCGAACGGATCTAAAATCGTACCTGAAGTGCTGAATAGCCGTGGATATCTGCTCCGCATGTCCTGCTCGGACTCCCAGGTTGCCTCCTCAACTGGTTGGCCTCTCCACTGGACCTTAACCGCAAAAACTGCCTTAGACCTCAACTGGCGGTCCTGCCTATCATCAATAGCCACTGGCTCCTCCTCGTAGCCCAACTTCTCATCTAACTAGATAGTGTTGTAATCAACCACGTGTGAGAAGTCGGCATGATACCTCCGAAGCATAGAAACATGAAAAACTGGGTGAACTCCTGATAAGGCTGGGGGCAAAGCAAGCTCATAAGCAACCTCTCCCACCCGCTTCAACACCTATAAAGGACCTATAAATCTGGGGCTCAGCTTGCTCTTCTTCTCGAATCTCATAATTCCCTTCATCGGCGAAACCTTCAACATAACCATATCTTCCTCCATGAATAATACATCACGCGCCCGCTGATCTGCGTAGCTCTTCTGCCTAGACTGTGCAGTACGGAGCCTCTCCTGAATAATCTTCACCTTTTCCAAGGCATCTCTGACCAGATCTGTACCGTATAACTTGGCCTCACCAGGCTCAAACCACCCAATCAGAGAACGACATCGCCGACCATATAAAGCCTCAAATGGAGCCATCTCGATGCTGGACTGATAACTATTATTGTACGCAAACTCCGCCAAAGGCAAAAACTGGTCCCACTGACCTCCAAAATCAATCACACAAGCCCTGAGCATATCCTCCAATATCTGAACTGTACGCTCTAACTGGCCATCCTTCTGAGGGTGAAATGATGAACTGAGGTCTATCTGAGTACCCATCTCGCTGTGCAAAGCTCTCTAGAAGTACGAAGTGAACTGAGGACCCCGATCCAAAATGATAGACACCGGCACACCATGAAACCGGACTATCTCACGAAGGTAAATCTGAGCCATCCTCTCTGTAGTATAAGTAGTAGCCACAGGAATGAATTGCGCCGATTTGGTCAATCTATCCACAATGACCCAAACCGCATCAACCTTCTGCAAAGTCCGAGGCAACCCAACCACGAAGTCCATAGTGATACGCTCCCATTTCCACTGAAGAATGGGCATCTGCTGAAACAAGCCTCCTGGCTGCTGATGCTCGTACTTAACCTGCTGACAATTAAGACACCTGGTCACATACTGAACAATGTCCTTCTTCATCCGCCTCCACCAGTAGTGCTGCCTCAAATCACGATACATCTTCGTCGCTCCTGGGTGAATAGAGTACCTAGAACTGTGCGCCTCTGCTAGAATCCTTTCCCTCAGGCCATCAATATCAGGAACACATAATCGCCTTTGGAGCCGCAGAACACCATCCTCGCCTAAAGAAACCTCCTTGCCCTTGCCCTGGACCACCGTATCCCGAAGCTCTGCTAGACGTGGATCATCAAACTGTCGAGCCTTGATCTCTCCCAACAATGAAGACTGAGCTACCACATGAGCTAAAACTCGACGAGGCTCTGAAAGGTCCAATCTTACCAAACGATTGGCTAAGGAGTGAATGTCCAAGGCTAAAGGCCTCTCCTCAGCTGAAATGTAGGCCAAACTACCCATGCTAGCTGCCCGCCTGCTCAATGCATCCACAACTACATTTGCCTTTCCCGGATGATATAGAATAGTGAGATCATAGTCCTTCAATAACTCAAGCCACCTTCGCTGCCTCAAATTAAGGTCCATCTGCTTAAGCAGGTACTGCAGGCTGCGGTGGTCCGTATAGACCTCACAAGATACTCCATATAAGTAATGCCGCCATATCTTCAAAGCATGAACAATCGCCGCCAACTCCAAATCGTGCACAGGGTAATTCTTTTCATGAACCTTCAGCTGCCGCGAAGCATAAGCAATAACCCTGCCATCCTGCATCAACACACATCCCAACCCGACGCGTGAAGCGTCGCAATACACTGTATATACACCAGACTCAGAAGGCAATGATAACACTGGTGCTGAAGTTAATGCTGATTTGAGCCTCTGAAAGCTCGCCTCAGAATCGTCGGACCACTGAAATGGAGCATTCTTCTGAGTCAATCTAGTCAATGGGGCGGCAATAGAAGAGAATCCCTCCACGAACCGACGGTAGTAACCTGCTAAACCCAGAAAACTCCTGATCTCTGAAGCTGAAGTAGGACGTGGCCAACTCTGAACTGCCTCAATCTTCTGCGGATCAACCTTGATACCCTCACCGGACACCACATGCCCCAAGAACGCCACCGATTCCAACCAGAACTCACACTTGGAGAACTTAGCATATAGCTTCTGTTCTCGCAAGGTCTGAAGCACAACCCGCAAATGCTGCTCGTGCTCACCCAGGCTCCGTGAGTAGATTAATATATCATCAATGAAAACAATCACAAATGAATCAATATACGACCTGAATACCTTATTCATCAAGTCCATAAAGGCTGCTGGGCATTAGTCAAGCCAAAGGACATCACTAGAAACTCATAGTGGCCATATCTGGTGCGAAAAGCAGTCTTCGGGACATCAAAATCCCGAATCTTCAGCTGGTGATAGCCTGACCTCAGATAAATCTTAGAGAACACACGAGCACCCTGTAGCTGATCAAAAAAATCATCAATACGCGGCAGAGGATACTTGTTCTTGATGGTCACTTTATTCAGCTAGCGGTAGTCAATACACATCCGCATAGACCCATCCTTCTTCTTTACAAATAAGACTGGAGCACCCCACGGCGACACACTTGGCCTAATAAATCCCTTGGCCAACAACTCCTCAAGCTGCTCCTTCAGTTCCTTTAGCTCCTTAGGAGCCATACGATAAGGAGGAATGGAAATAGGCTGAGTATCTGGAGCCAGATCAATGCAGAAATCTATATCTCGATCTGGAGGCATGCCTGGAAGATCTGAAGGAAACACATCCGGAAACTCCCGAACGACAAGCACTGAATCAATGGTAGGAGACTCGGCGGTGGTGTCCCGCACATAAGCAAGATAAGACAGGCACCCTTTCTCGACCATATGCCGAGCTTTCATGAAGGAAATGACCCGGCTGAAGGCACTAACTGAAGCACCCCTCCACTTAACATCGGTAATTCAGGCATGGCTAATGTAACTGTCTTGGCATGGCAATCCAATACAGCATGATAAGGAGATAACCAATCCATACCCAAAATAACCTCGAAATCAACCATATCAAGCAATAACATGTCAGCTCTGGTCTCAAACCCACAGAAAGTGATCACACACGATCGGTAAACTCGGTCTAACTCCACGGAATCGCCCACAGGAGTGGACACATACAAGGGAGAACTCAAGGACTCACAAGCATCATCCAGAGAATGAGAAAATAACACCGAAACATATGAATATGTAGACCCTGGATCAAATAGCACGGAAGCCTCTCTACCACAGACTGAAATAATACATGTAATTACCGCGTCTGAGGCCACTGCATCTGCCCTGGCTGGAATAGCATAAAATCTGGCTGAAGCACCCGATGACTGAGCTCCCCCAGGACGAGCTGGAGCTGGATGACCCCCTCCTGACTGGCCTCCCCCTCTAGGATGGCCCCTGCCAACCTGACCTCCACCCCTAGGTGGTCGAACTGCTGGTGCTGAACCCCTGGGCTGGCGACTCTGTTGTACGGCCTTGCCCCGATATCTGGGACACTGCCTGATAATATGGTCCAGCTACCCACACTCGAAACAACCTCTACGTGCCATAGCCTGCTTCCCCGAGGAAGAAGAACCCTGAATAGCTGGAGGGTGGTAAGAATCATCTGGTATGGCACTAAAATAGGATCCATGGGATCTCGGATGGCTGGAATAACTGTTGGGTGCACTCTGGGTAGCTGGTGGATGATAAGAGCGCTCTGGCATGGCACTAAACTGGGTCCTGACTGGAGCAACCCTAAGAGGTAAGGAAGGTGCTGCATAAGAAGGCCTGCTAGACTGACCACCTCCAAACTGACCCCTGCCCCTAGCTGGAGTATCCCTGAAATCACCTGCAAACCTGGCCCTCTTGTCCTGCTGACCCTGCTGACCTGGCTGACCCTGATCCCTGCCCCTCACACGGTAACCCTCGATACGTCGAGCTATCTCGACGACAAGCTGATATGGGGTACTCATCTCTACCTCTTTGGCCATGGAAGTCCTGATACCCGGGTGTAAGCCTGCCACAAACCGTCGAACCTTCTCAGCATCTGTGGGCAATATCATGAGAGCATGGCGAGACAACTTTGAGAACCTGGCCTCATAATCTGACACAGACATCTGCCCCTGCTCTAATCTCTCGAACTGACCCCGAAGCTCCTCCATTTCAGATGGTGGAATGTATCTGTCCAAAAATAACTGAATAAACTGCTCCCAAGTAACCTGTGGAGACCCTGCTGGCCTACTGAGTATATAAGACTGCCACCAACGACGAGCTCTGCCCTCAAGCTGGAAGGTCGTGAAATCTACCCCATGTGACTCTAGTATCCTCATGTTGTGCAGTCTATCCCTGCACCTCTCGATGAAATCCTGTGCATCCTCTCCCCGCTCACCCCCGAAGGTCGGAGGGCGAAGCTGGGTCCATCTACCCAGCAGCTTCTGCTGGTCCATCTCTGCGACTGGCCTGGGCTCTGGTGCTGCCACCCCAGGCTGAACCGCAATCACTGGTGGAATATATGGAGTACGATGTACTGCCGCTGCTGGTCCTGTAGACTGAGAGGTAGGGGTCTGAACTCCCCCTCCTGCCTGAGAAGCAGCAAGATTTGATGGAAGTACACCCGTCTGTGACATAGTATCCATGAACCTCAGCATACGGCCCATGACCTCCTGGAAGCCCGACGCCGTCATAAAATCAGCTGGTGGTGGAGCTACTGGAGGCAGCTCATCCTGCTCCTCAACATAAGGGTCCTCAATCGGTGCGACCGGTACAGCTCTGGGACGCCCTCGCCCCCTCCTACGAACAGGAGCCCTACCCCTGCCCCTACCACGGCCTCGAGCGGCAGGGGTAGCAGCCTCCCCTGGACCAGGAACATGTGAAGCACGTGTCCTCACCATCTGTGAGAGAATAGAAGAACAGGTTTGAGTACATCCCCGACTGCACGATAGGATACGAACAAAAGGAGTTTCTTAACACCCTATAGCCTCCTGAAGATAAGTATAGACGTCTCCGTACCGATCCGCAAGACTCTACTGGGTTTGCCCGTGACTCGTGAGACTACATGAATCTAGAGCTCTGATACCACGTTGTCACGACCCAAATCCTAATTCAGGTCGAGATGGTGCCCAACAGCGGGGTTAGGTAAGCCGAAATAACTTTCACTAGGTGATACCCTTTACGTTCGATCAAAAAAGTCAATAATTACCAGTTTAAAACAACCAACCTGATACTAGCCTTGAGTGAAGGTAAAATCATAGTAAATACAAGGCCAAAATAAAACATATACATAGATATACAACCCAATACCCCAAATATATACCGCGTGTGTGCCAGGAACTAGTGTCACGAGTGTCACGGGCAACTACTGAATACACAATGACTACAATATACACAAGGTCTCAGCCTGAATGAAATAGACAGAGGATATAACAAAAGAACTCCAGGGTGCTGCTAGGAAATCGCTAGGAAAGCAGCTCACCGTGAGGTATAACCACGCTATCAATATCTAGCACCGGCCTGATAATCAGACGGACCAGCCTCCGGACCTGCACAATCAAGTGCAGAAAGAAAGGAAAGTGCAGCATGAGTACATATATATAAAAATGTACCCAGTGAGTATCCCGTCTAACCTCGAAGAAGTAGTGACGAGAGGTCGACTCGATACTCACTAAGATCCAGCAGTAATAAAGTAAAGCAGGATATAAGGAAAGCAGTAGACATATAGCAGGGTACAAATAATAAGGAAATATCACAGAGTTCTCAAATAATTACTCAAACAATAGCAACTTCCCTTTTAGTCTTTATCAAACAATCGTCAAATCATAAGTCGGGAAATAATACCGAGCAACCCTGCGCACCGAAGAGCAAAGCATTTGGCTGGAATCAGGGGGAAGAATAGTTATGCACTGTCGGGGATCGACCGGCCCGTACCAAGAGTGCATGGTTACCAATAACTCAACTACGCACTGCCGGGGATCGACCGGCTCGTACCAAGAGTGCGTACATTAGTGTAATCATATCATATCATAATGTAACTTCGTCCATGCACTGTCGGGGATCGACCGGCCCGTACCAAGAGTGCATTCTCAAGTAAGTCCCTGTGCACTGCCGGGGATCGACCGGCCCGAACCAGGAGTGCACTATATATATATATATATATATATATTCGCCGTGGCGTACGGCCCGCTCCCCTAAGAGTGGAAGGAATTACACGTCACTTGCGGAATGTAACTTGCAAAGCGATAACCTACGTATACCAATTACTAGGTTCACTTCACATATCAAATCTGTCCAAATACTTAATCAATGAAATATTCAAGTAAACAATGCTACATCCAAGCAAGAATTATAACATGTAAATTATTTCAAAGTAGAAGACAAGGCATGCTGTGATCCTAAAATTATCCGGACATAACCATAGTAGTTGCTACGTGCGAACTCTCGTCACAAGGTACGCACGCAGCCCCCTAATACAAACATATAACACATAGGGCACCTATGGGGACAATTTCCCTCTTACAAGGTTAGAAAGGAGACTCACCTCGACGAAGCACTCCTCGGACCAAGGACCGGATCAAAAGATGCGCCCGAAACTCCGAAAGTACTCTTGACGGTTATCAACTAGCCAAACATAGCATGATTGAGTCAATTTAAGGTTCACGAAGGAGAATTATCAAGAATTCCTAAAATTTAACATTCTTGGCGATTTTTGAAATTTCGACCCCGGGCCCCCGCTTTCGGATTTTGAAAATTCTTGAAAGATTAAATTACCCGTAGTCTAAGGATCGTAATTACCTAATTTATTTAGGAATTCACGGCTAAAAAGGGATAATTCACTAATTATTAAAGCCCTAGAAATTCCTACCAAATTTCATGATTTTGATATTTTTAAGAACAAAGTTGGATGAATTCCATGAAAAATTGATAATTTAGAGAAAAAGTCACTCACCTTAGATGATAGTGGCTTTGGACAGCCTTTCCCCCAGCTCTAAGGTGCTTCAATGGAGTTTGGTAATTGGAAAATGAGGAAGAAAGCCCGTAATTGGGCATTTAAAGGCTGCCCAGGAAAGCCTTCAGTGCGATCGCGGCATCAGGCCTGCGATCGCGGAGAACAAGTGACCATGGCCCCCAGGAAGCACTATGCGATCGCATAGATGGGGCATGCGATCGCATAGGGTAGGGAGGTGGGCTTATGCGATCACATGAGTGAGGTCTGCGACCGCAGAGAGGAACAGGCAGTAGGGGGTAGGTGACTTGTGCGATCGCAGGAGTGAGTCTGCGTTCGCATAGAATTGGGAAGGGGACCTTATGTGATCGCGGAGAGATGTCTGCCATCGCAGAGAACATTGGATTTCCCAGCATAATTACTTCTCTGCGATCGCATCCCTGCTTCTGCGATCGCAGCAGAGAAGGAAACCAGACAGAAAAATTTCTATTTTTTCTAACTTAGCTCCCGGGGGTCTAAAACACCCCCGAGCCCCCCGGGACCCCGTCCAAAAGCACCGGCAAGTCTGTATTCATGATACGGACTCGCTCGAACTTCCGGAACATGAAAAACAACAACAGAATTTAAAATTCAACCCTAAAACCAAATTAATCAAACTTATGAACTTTGAAATTCTAGAATTCATTACATTGCGTTGAACGGGTCTATACTACTCGGAATGACCCTAAATTTTGCAGACAAGTCATAAATGACTATACGGAACTAATTCCTGTACCAGAATTCCGTTCGGACTTCGATAGAATAAAGTCCCGTTTCAAGCCAAATTCCAAACTTAAGGAAATCCTGATTTCCATTTCGGACGCCGAAATGCTCCCGGGTCATCAGAAACCCGAGCCGAACATACGCCCAAGTCCAAAATCATCATACGGAGCTACTGGAGCTGTCAGAACTCGATTCTGAGGTGGTTTGCTCAAAAATATTGACCGAAGTCAAACTTGGCCAAATAGGCCAACCTTAAGGAACCAAGTGTTCCTAAACCATCCAATTCATTCCCAAATCCCGAACCGCCCGCTCCCGCAAGTCATAAAGCACGAGTAGCCACTATGGAAGGTTTCATTTAAGGGAACGGAGTCCTAATACGCAAAACGACCGGTTGGATCGTTACATATGACTTATCAGGT
This sequence comes from Nicotiana undulata, assembly GCA_005239495.1. NCBI lineage: Eukaryota > Viridiplantae > Streptophyta > Magnoliopsida > Solanales > Solanaceae > Nicotiana > Nicotiana undulata. The sequence goes on from ML285448.1 coordinate 8,761, forward strand.
TAGTTGGTTCAGGTACAAAGAGGTTTAGTGAATTGCGACACTTAGTCTCTTAGTTGAAAGCTTAAGTTGGAAAAGTTGACTGGATGTTGAATTATATGTAAACGACCTCGGATTTGAATCATGATGGTTTCGTTAGCTTCGTTAGGTGATTTTTGATTTAGGAGCGCGTCCGAATTGTGATTTGGAGGCCTATAGTAGAATTAGGCTTGAATTATCGGAATTTGGAATTTTGGGAAGTTTGACCGAGAGTGAACTTTTTGATATCGGGGTCAGATTAGATTTTCAAAAGTTGGACTAGGTCCGTGGTGTCATTTATGACTTGTGTGCAAAATTTGAGGTCAATCGGACGTGGTTTGATAGGTTTTGACGTCGTTTGTGGAATTTGGAAGTTTCGAAGTTCATTAGGCTTCAATCCGTTGTTTGAGGTGATTTGAGAATTTGACTAAGTTTGTATCGGGTTATAGGACTTATTGGTATGTTTGGTTGAGGTCCTGAGGGCCTCGGGGTGATATTGGGTGGTTGATGGCCTTATTTGAGTTGAAGAATGCAGTCGGAGTGCTGCTGCTTCTGGTGTGCAAAATTTGAGGTCAATCGGACGTGGTTTGATAGGTTTTGACGTCGTTTGTGAAATTTGGAAGTTTCAAAGTTCATTAGGCTTCAATCCGTGTGTAATTCGTATTTTTGATGTTGTTTGAGGTGATTTGAGAATTTGACTAAGTTTGTATCGGGTTATAGGACTTGTTGGTATGTTTGGTTGAGGTCCCGAGGGCCTCGAGGTGATTTTGGGTGGTTGATGGCTTGATTTGAGTTGAAGAATGCAACCGAAGTGCTGCTGCTTCTGGTGTAACCGCACCTACATAGTGGGCACCACAGGTGCGAGTCCGCAGAAGCGAGGTAAAGGTCACAGATGCGACCAAGGAGGAACTGGGCAGAGGTCGTAGGTGCCATGGCATTCCCTTTTAGCCTATATTGATTGTATTGTACTGCTTGTGGCTAGATTTAGGACATAGGCCGACTCGCGAGGCACGGGCATTTTGGAGTAAAGTTTCGCTTGGATTGAGGAAACTAATAGTTATAAATCTGGTCTCGAGGGTATGAAACCCCGAATTTTGTATTGTGTGATTATTTTGGAGGTGACGCACATGCTAGGTGACGGGGGCGTGTGGGCGTGCACCGAAGGAGTTGTGACTTGGTCCATCCCGCGAGACTGTAATATGGAATAACTTACTGTTAACTACGTGTTTCCTCTGTTTATGGAGTTTTGACTGAAGTTCATGTTAGAAATCATGCTTAGGCCATATGATATCACTATTAGGATTCGTTAAGGTCGTGTACTTGTTGAATTAGCTACTATTTTCTATCTTGTGCTCAGTCATGATTTTACTTGCGTACCATACCTCTATCTCTTCTTATTCCTCGTTGATACATGTTATTATCTCTGTTTGGGCTGATTTATGTGATTTCTGAGAGGTCGAAAGACTAGGGATGTTGATGATTGAGTGAATCCTAGAGCCTTATGGTGATATATTGATATCATATCACGTGAGTTGTCCGTGCGGATCTTGATTTGATATTATAGCACGTGAGTTGTCCATGCGGATCTTGATTTGATATTATAGCACGTGACTTGTCAGTGCAGCACATGACTTGTCCGTGCGGATTATAGCGCTTGGGCTGTAAGAGCCCCTCCAGAGGGTGTACACTCTTAGTGAGCACAGGTACCTATTGAGTACGAGTACTGAGGGCTGAGAGCCGAGTGATTGAGCTGTTGAGATGAGTTGAGCGACTATTGCCTTGAGGTTGTACTTGCTTTCATTGTTTTGCACTTAGTTGTTATCTATCATTGTTGTGAAATTGCTGAAAGATCTTATATCCGGTTTACTTGAACTTGAAACTATATAAACTAATTTGACTTAAACTGCCGGATTTGAAAGCATGCCTATTCTTTACTGAAATTTCAGAAATGAGCTGTACTTGTATAGCTCATCACTGCTTCTCAGTTCCTTATTTGTTTCTATTACGTACTGAGTTGGAAGTACTCATGTTACTACATGCACTTAAATGTGCAAATCCAAGTGTGTCCGATCACGGGGGGCATTTAGCTCGTGCTTGGTCGATTATCGGAGATTTACGAGGTACCTATCGGCATTCGCAGTCCTTGTTCTCCTTCTTTGTTACCTCTCTTTTCTGTATTACATTTAAACATAGACTATTTTAAATATTGTTTCTTAGACCAGAGGTCTAGTTGCTCAAGACTTGGTGACACCCGATGATTGGGGTTATCTTTCGGCATTGTATTTTGAGTTTAACTCTTATTTTTATGAAAACTCTATTATGAAAAAGCTTTTGATTTATCTTTCATGAAATATCGAAGTGTTTTAAAAATGTCGATTTGTCTAGTACCACGATAGGAACCATCACGACAGGTTTGGGTTTTGGGTCGTGACACTTGCACAAAAAAGTTGGAGTATGATTTCCCTACTCGTTGGGACTCAGCATATTTAATGTTGAGAACAACTTTAGATTATAAAGAGGTGTTTTCGAAGTTGAGTATGAATTATATCAATTATGGTTGTTTTCCAATTGAAGGGCAATGGAGTGCAACATAAGAAGTTTGTGTAAAGTTGAAGCTCTTTTACCATGTCACCGAACAATTTTCGGGGAGTCAATATCCAACTTCAACTCAATACTTTTCAAAAGTTTGTGACATTAGAATTGGAAGCTTCGGTGAAAAGTTTAAATCCTTTTATTAGCTCTATCACAACGTCAATGTTGTTGAAATTCAAAAAATATTGGGACGATGTGCATATATTTATGGGTGTAGATACAACATTGTTTTGATCAAGATATTTCACGTAGGGAGCTTGCTCATGCCATCACTTTACATGAGTACCCTTTGTCCATTGTCGATCGCATTGGATTTAGGAAGTTTGTTGCTAGTCTCTGGCCATTTTTTAAAATGGTGTCTAGGAACACAATCAAGAATGTTATTCTAAAAAAATTTGACAATCTGAAATAAAAAACTTCCAAGTTTTTGGAAAAACTCACAAGTAAAATTGCAATAACAACTGATATGTGGACTTCAGACAATACCAAAAAAAGGTTTATGGTTATTACAACATATTTTATTGATGATTCATGGAGGCTTCAGAATTATATCCTGAGATTTATTTATGTCTCGCTCTACATGATAAGGATACTCTCTATGGTGTGTTGCTCGATTGCTTGTTATAGTGGAATCTTAGAGAGAAGAATATCAACAATTAATGTTGATAATTCTAGTACAAACAATGCTATGATGAAAGCCTTGTTAGATGAGAAACTTTGTAAAAGAGATTTGTTGTTGATAGGTCGAGTGTTGCATTTGCGTTGTACCGTACACATCTTAAATTTAATTGTGCAAGACGGGTTAAAGGTGATAGAAGATGGTATCAGTAACGTGCGTAATGGTGTCTTATATTGGATAAGGTCTTTAGGCAGAATTGAAAGGTCTGAAAAAGTTGCACGGTTGCTACATATTTCTTGCACAAAACCGTTGGAGTATGATTGCGCTACTCGTTGGAACTTAATATATTTAATGTTGAGAACAACTTTAGATTACAAAGAGGTGTTCGAAGTTGAGTATGGATGATACCAATTATCATTGTTTTCCAACCGAAGGACAATGGAGTGCAGCATAAGAAGTTTGTGTAAAGTTGAAGCTTTTTTACCATGTCACTGAACAATTATCGGGGAGTCAATATCCAACTTCAGCTCAATACTTTTCAAAAGTTTGTGATATTAAGCTAGAATTGGAAGCTTGGGCGAAAAGTTTAGATCTTTTGATTAGCTCTATGGCAATACCAATGTTGCTAAAATTTAAAAAATATTAGAACAATGTGCATATATTGATAGGTGTAGCTACTTTTTTTTATCCGAGGTAAAAGATGAAGTTGGTGGAATTCTATCTTGGACAAATTTATGGTGAAAAAGCTTCTTTGGATAAAATTCAAGAAGTTCGAAACTATTGTTTTGATCTCTTTCAAGAGTATCATAGTAGAGCACTTGCTTCACATGAGTCATCTCAAGCATCTAATGAAGTTGTTGGTATTGTTGATAGTGATCAGCTCTTCAGTTTTGATAAATTTATCGTGTCGAGTAGGGCGAATGTGGACACAAAATCAGAATTGGATGTGTATTTAGAAGAAAGTTTGCTACCTCGTACACTATCATTTGACAGTTTATGTAGGTGGAAGACAAACGGATTAAAATTTCCTACTTTGCAAAAGATGGCTCGTGACCTCTTAGCCATTTCTGTCTCTACTATCGCTTAGAATCGGCATTTAGCACTAGTGGGAGGTTGATTAGTCTGAATCGTAGTAGACTTCATCCTACTACTTTGGAGGCTTTGATGTATGCCCGTACTTGATTGTGGAACGAAATGAATGGTAAGTATTTTTATCAATAACTTATTATGGTATTAATAGTTTTCAATTTTAACATTTTACTTTTTTTTCCAGGTTTGACTTTAAGTGTCGACAAAGTTTCGTGTCCAACATTACTTGAAGAAGAGGAAGAATCAGATTCATGTGGGCTTACTAATTTGTAACCTCTTTGAAGAGAAAGAGAATATGATATTTTGAATAATACATTTTTGTGGTTGTGTAATTTGAGTCACTTCACTTTTCTATTTGGAAATGAAATTTCAAGCTAGCTAAACTAGAGTATTGTCTGTGATTTACTATTCTTACCTTGATTTTCTAGTACCATTTTTACGTGTCATATTTTCCTTTGAAGCTCCAGAACATATGTTCTTCCTCATGTATTGCTATAGCTAGAACTCACATGGTTATAGAAAATACTGAACTTTCTTTAGTTTTTGAATCTATTTGTTGTTTTGTTTTTGGGGTGGTGTTGTTTACCAGAGGTTATTAGCAAAATGAGTTCTAAGTCATTTGTTGTGTTATGTCTTGTAACCTTGTCCATGGTTTACATATTGCATTTAATTAGTGGGATAGGTGCCAATTGGGGAACTCAATCAACACATAATTTACCTCCTGAGATAGTTGTCAAAATGCTAAAAGACTATGGGTTCCACAAAGTTAAGCTTTTTTATGCTGATTATGACACACTTAAGGCTTTGGGCAATTCTGACATCGTTGAAAGCTGCTGAGAAATGGTATAGACCAAGGAAAGAAATAAATTTTAATTTAAAAAAAGGCCAAATACATATATAACCCATTTAACTTGGGTCATTTTTTATTTTGGCACTGTATCTCAACCTTGTTCCATTTTGGCCATCCAACTTTATTTTATATGTTCCATTTTGACCCTCCAACTCTATTTCTTATGTTCCACTTTAATACAAAAGCTGAAACCAGTGTAAAAATATAGCACGTATGTATACATAAATCTGAGGTGTAATAAATATTGTCACATGATTTTTTTCATCCATATCAAACGGGTCAATACTAAAATACCCGAACTCGGCCGTACTTTTTCATCCACTGTTGCCCAATCTTCATTCTCAAAGTTCCAAAGCTTTCATCCGCCGATTTCATACCTGACCATCCAGAATATTTCAAACTTTTGCAATTTTATTGTTTCGTTTATTTATTCTGATTTTTTTTGTGGGTTTATTTCATTTAAGCTTAAAGTTTGAAGTGAATTCATATTTTAAAAAAATATTTTTTTATAATGGAATAAATATTTGTTCTTGTGGATTTCAAGTTGAACTGAAAAATATCATGGACATCATGAAATTCAGGTTGGCGCTTTTATGGATGTAAATTTGACAAAGTAAATGAACCATTTTCGGATTTCATTTTCAGTGGTCATTTTCTTGTATAAATAAGAAGCGGAACTTAATTTTACCCAAATACAGTCGGGTTCAGGTATTTTAGTATTGACCCGTTTGACATGGATGAAAAAATCAGGTGACAACATTTAATTAGATATTTATTACACCTCAGATTTGTGTATACACACACATTATATTTTCTGCGCTGGTTTCAACTTTTGTGTTAAAGTGGAACATAAAAAAGAGAGTTGGAGGACCAAAATGAAACGTATAAAATAGAGTTGGAGGGCCAAAATGAAATAAGGTTGAGATAGAGTGCCAAAATAAAAAATGATGCCAAATTGAATGAGATGTATATGTATTTGGCCTTAAAAAGAAATTAAACTGCGGAGCGGGGCAGGTAGACGCAGGTGTAGGAATGGAAAATGCAGTTTTAACTGTTATACGGGATAAAACAAATTAAAATTTTGCGGGTTAAGACTAACAACCGCCTCGCACCGCCTGTCATTCCTATTTGCATATATGAGAAGCTGGTTTACATCCTGCTCGGAAAGTTAGTGGTTGTGCTTCTGCCAAAAGTGCGGTTTGTTTGTTCTGATTTGACAGGAGAAATAGATACTCAAATTCCCAGTTGTTACCAAAGACGAAATCAAAGTTATATTAATACAATCGACAAAAAAAAGGAACAATCGCAACAATGATTGTCTAACATTGGTCTTAAGTTTTTCATTTCTAACTTTAATTTGATTACTTTGCTTGTAAAAGAAAACCTAGTCAGTATATTCGATTCATTATTCAAGTTAAATATACGACGTAGATAATAAATTGGCGTCGAGAAAATAAATCAAGACGAAAATATCGCAACAATCGTAGTATTTGATTTCAAATATATGAGTGTACAATTTCTATGAATCCTCTGATTCTTCTTTCCAACAGTAAATAAATTCAAGGGCCTTTGAGCTTGATCTTGAATCTATATTTGTTTCCACGAACGATGATCTTCAATTCAACTAGCACGAACTTTGATTTGAACTCGTACTCCTTGAACCTTGATTTGTTCTTTGTTCTTGAGCTTGAACTTGATTTGTTCTTCGTTCTTGAGCTTGCACTTGATTTCTTGAACTTGAACTTGATTGCTTGAAGCTTGAAACTTGTAGAGAAATTTGCGGCGTTTAATCCACGAGCTCTCTCTTGCTTCTTGTTATAGATTCTGGTGTCTTTTCTGAGTTATGAAGACCCCTATTTATAATTGTGGAAGGGAGGAGTTGTGATAAGAACAAACTTTTTCCGACCAATCAAATTGAAGTGTGACATGGCCACATTTGATTGGCCAGAACATGTCACTTGCACACGTGGCGCGATTTCATTGGCCTTTTAATGTGATTTGGCATGCCTTGTCATTTTGACACGTGGCATGATCCTATTGACTCTTTCGTTTGATTTGGCGTGCCACGTCATTTGACATGTAACACCAAACTGGGCTTCTAGGAAGATGACATCTTGGGCTTAATGAAGTGGGCTCACCACTTTAGCCCAACTAAATGGGCTAGCCCAATGAATTAAGACTTATTTATTTAATCCATATATATATATATATATATTTGGACTTATATAATTAATTCAATTATATTAGCCCGTAGTATTTATTTGGACCAATATATCTTGAATTTAAAATATAGTTCAAATTATTTCATGGATTTAATTTCAACAAAATTTATATGCCTACAAATACCCCCTACTTCAAATCTTGTCGGGGTATAAAATCACTTACCCTGTGACGAGTTTTGAAGTATAACGTACGTAAAGCACACATATCCTTTATATGTGCATATAATACACATGGAATATACATTTGTCCAATTGAATGATTACTCTAGAATAAATTGAATTCAAGTGGTTTCATAGATTAGGAACGGTAATAATTCGCAAGATTACTCACGTTTGAAGGGAACCACGTCATTCATTTTGCAATTAGGAACTTCTGCTAAAACTTCTGCTAGCGAATTGAATTCTTATTTGAATTCCTATACTTTTGTTCTGTATTGAACACAGTTTGTTCCAGCCGTGTAGTTGATAATCCCACATCGCACTAATTGGATAAGGAGTCCAAATCATTTTCAAATTGGCTTTTTAACGAGTCTGTTTCGAATTGGATTTTAAGAGTCTGAATTTGTTTCAAATACAAATTGTCGTAGTTCCCACATCGATAATATACTATTGCAGGCCATCTACGGAGATCTATATAAACCCATGCGTCGTATTTGTTTAGCATCAACTCACAACATTTGCAAGCCATTTGAGTCTAGCTTTCTGGACTAGGAAGCATTGACGTGAAGGTAATTTCTTCTTCTTTTCTTGTGCTTCCTTCTTTGTTGTCTTTTTTCTTTCCTCTTTTTTTTGTTGTAGGTCAAACAAGAAGGGTGTGTTCTTGTTTAACGAGATGATCCATGCGTGAAGAAGACAATATTATGGTGTGAGGGGATGGGTACTCATCCCTGCCCGAATTATCGGAGAGATTACTCTCAAAATGGCCCGACTACCGGAGTGATTACTCTCAAAATGGCCCGACTACCGGAGAGATTACTCTCAATGTGGCCCGACTACCGGAGAGATTACTCTCAATGTGGCCCGACTACTAGAGAGATTACTCTCAATATGGGTCATCCCATTTTGAAGTGAACTTCCCTACAGGTTTATGGGAAGTAATAATGGGTCTTCTTATGGCAAGTACTTGATCTCATACTTGAAAGGATCTCGGGCGAACTCTTTTATTGAAGGCACGAGACAATCGAGCTTGATAGCATTCAAGACTCTGTTGAGCTTCTAACCTCTTCTCATCAAGAGCCTCTAACTCTGCTAATCGAAGTCGAGCATTTTCTTCATCAGTGATACCTTCTTGAATAGCCAGTCGTAATGAAGGTATTTGACGCTCAAGTGGCAAGACGACTTCGACTTCATAAACGAGCGAATACAGAGTCGCTTGTGTTGGCGTGCGGTGAGTCATCCTATATGCCCTTAGAGCTTCTTTCATACGGTCATTCCAATCTCGTTTGGATTTGGAGACGACTTTGTTCAGCAAGTTGCATAGAGTTTTGTTGAATGCCTCAGCTAGACCATTGGCGACAACATTGTACATCGAAGAGTTACGTTGCATGAAGCCAAAGATATCACAAATCTTGTTCATCAACCTATTATTGAATGGCTTCCCATTATCTGTTATTATGTAATGAGGACTGCCAAATCGATAGATTATGTTTACTTGAATGAAACTAGCAATGTTTTCCTTCTTTACCTCCTTAAGAGTAATAGCTTCGGCCCATTTTGAGAAGTAGTCAGTTGCAGCCAAGATGTATAAGTGCCCACCGGAAGACTTTGGCAGTGGTCCCACAACATCCAATCCCCAAGCGTCAAACGGCCAGGATGCAACAGTCGGGTGCAACACTTCAGGAGGTTGATGAATAAAATTCGCATGGAATTGACAAGCCTTGCATCTTCGAGCATAGTCCATGCAATCTTTTACCATCGTTGGCCAATAATATCCCTTCTTTTTTATATGGAAGTGGAGCTTTGGTCCAGACTGGTGTGACCCACATACCCTAGAATGTGCCTCTTTCAAAGCTTGGTGTGATTCTTCTTCCCCTAAGCATCGCAAGAGTACTCCCTCGAATGACCTTCTGTATAGAGTATCTTTGTAGTAAAGGATGCGAGGTGCACGACGACGGATTTCAGTCCTTCTCCTCGGATTTTCTGGAAGTATCCCATGCATAAGTAGTCTATAATGGGTTGTCTCCATTCTTCTTTCTCAACTTCAGAAACAGCGACAAGATGTTTGAGTTCATTTTCTTCACCTTCAGCCTCATTTGGTGGCGGTACTACCCATTTTTGGCAGACAGTAACTTGCGCTTGATCAGGCAGGGTTAATGATGAAGCCAGGACAGCTAAAGCATCAGCCTTCTTATTTTCTCTCCTTGGAACATGTTGAATAGTCACATCACCGAGCTACCCCATTAACTTTTTAGCGTAATCATGATATGGGCGTAGTTCAGGTTTCTTAACCTCGTAGCTACCCAAAAGCTGATTGACCACTAATTGGGAGTCACCAAAGACTTGCAATTGCAATTGCTTCATATCAACGTCCATTTCAAGCCCAAGTATTAATGCTTGATACTGAGCAACATTGTTGGAACAAAGTTGTGTCAAGGTGAATGAGTAGGGCAAGACTTCACCTTGGGGAGTGACAAATACTTTGCCAGCACCAGCTTCCCCATGATGCGCAGCACCATCAAAGTACATCTTCCATGGAGGTTGAACTTCAACGACCATTGCGTCCTTATCAGGTAGTTCATCAGTTAGCTCCCAATCATCAGGTATCAGATGATCTGCCAAGAAGTCTGCTAATGCTTGTCCTTTTACAGGCTTTTGAGGGATGTACAAAATATCGAATTGTTGGAATTGGAGATACCATCTCCCTAGTCGATCACTAAGAACAGGTTTTGCCATCACGAACTTGATGGGATTTACTTTGGAAACGAGACGGACGACATGAGCTTGAAAGTAGTGCTTCAACTTTTGAATTGAGAAGACTATCGCCAAACACAACTTTTCGATTGGCGAATAATTCAGCTCATTTGGTGTCATCATCCTGCTCAAGTAGTAAAGGGAGTTTTATTTCCCCTCACTATTTTCTTGGGCCAGCAGTGCTCCAACAGACCTTTCTTGCGCCGCAATATACAGTATCGATGGTTTTCCAAGTATAGGATCTGCTAAAACTGGAGGCTTCATCAAGTAGGTTTTGATACTTTCGAAGGCGTTGCTACAAGCTTGGTCTCACTTGAAAGAAATGCCTTTCTTCATGAGGCGACTAAATGGTTGACACCGTCTAGCTAGGTTCGAGATGAATCTCCTAAGGTATTCTAGATTTCCTTGCAGACTTTTCAATTCATGAATATCCTGAGGCTCAGGCATTTTCAAGATAGCATCCACTTTGGCTTGATCAATTTCGATCCCTCGATGTCGGACAATGAAACCAAGGAACTTTCCAGAAGTAACTCCAAAGGCACATTTCAATGGGTTCATCCTAAGTTGGTACCTCCGGAGCAACTCAAATACCATTCTCAAGTCTTTCAAGTGGTCGCCCTTCTTTCTTGATTTTACCACCAAGTCGTCAACATAGCATTCGACATTCTTGTGGAGAAGATGGTCAAAAATATTCTGCATAGCCCTTTGGTAAGTAGCACCCGCGTTCTTCAAGCCAAAAGGCATTACCTTGTAGCAATAAATACCCTTGGGGGTGCGGAATGCAGTAAGCTCTTCATCTTTTGGTGCCATGCGGATTTGGTTATAGCCCGACGAACCGTCCATGAAAGACAGTGCCTCATACCTAGTAGTAGTATCGATCATCAACTCTGGAATAGGAAGCGAGAATTCATCTTTGGGATATGCATTGTTGAGATCCCTGAAGTCAACACATACTCGAATCTGGCCATTCTTCTTCCTTACAGGGACAATACTTGAGACCCATGTTGGGTATTTAACTTCCCGAATAAATACAGCTTCAATGAGTTTGTTAACTTCGGTTTCAATCAGGGGGACCAATTCCGGCCTAAAGTGACTTTGAGCTTGCTTAACAGGACGAGCGCCACTCTTGACCGCAAGGTGATGACTGCCACTTTAGGGTCCAAGCCAGACATCTCTTTGTAGCTCCAAGCAAAGACATCCTTGTACTCCTTGATTAACTCAATATAAGTGCTTTCTTCATCAACTTCTAATAAAGCACTTAGGTAGGTGGGTCTTGGTTCTTCATTGGTGCCAAGGTTAACTTCTTTTAAGGCATCAATTGTAGTCTTCACTCCTTCTTCAAGTTCAGATGGAGCATATTTTGCATCTTCGTCTTCTCGAGGGTCCCCATCATTGAAGGATATGTGATAACATGGCGAAACATCTTCCAATTCTGCACTATCCTCCATTGAAGATGGAACACCGTTCTCACCTTGTACGGTGATATGATACGAAGAACCCACACTTTCTTCGTACTCATCACGTTCTTTAGTGTAGACCACAGTGTATGGCGTCACTTTCGGTACTTCATCATAAGAAACCATGACTTTTGTTTGTCGCCTCACTAGAAGGAACGAAACTTTGGAAATCTTTAGAGATCTTCTAAATTTTGGGCGAAGCGGGTGTTCTTGTATTTAGATAATTTCTCTGGAACTTCTTCCCCTTATTTAATGGACCCAATCTCTCAAATACGGAAATTCTCACAGTTGATTGTTCAATTCTGTCAAAAACAGAAGGCATGTTAGAAGCGGCGGATTCGTCTTCTACAGTGATGTGATTGCTACTCGCCCTTCTAATGGAGATGCGCGCTGGTGACGGTTTCTTGTATCCCAAACCTTCACGTGGTTGCCTCGTTGCATCTTCTGATGGGAGCTTCCCTAACTTTGAAGGCTCATCGGGATTGTATCCAGCTTTCGCAAATAGCTTGTAAGCGTTAGGATCAAAACCTTCATCTGTTCGCTTTGTAGGGAGTGCCACATTCTACAAACGATTTTGAGCTACAAACCCTGCAAGCGGCTTTGAAGACAACTTTACTGCCTCAATTCGTTTTACCGGAAGAGTTAACTCCTTTAGTGTGTTGGTTTGGAGATTAGATGATTCGCCCTCGTCTTTCTTCCTTTTAAGGACATAATGGAGCTTAGGACTTACTTTCTTACTGTAAGATGCAATATCCCCTCTATGAGATTTATTCACGTTGGGTTGTACCTCCTCAGTAACAGCTTTGGCTTTACCAATAGTTACCTCAGCTCTTTTAGCTATGGGCTCGTCATTCTTGCTATTCATGCCATCATCAACTTTTAACTTGTTATACCCCATTTTAACCGGGTCAAATTAGAGTATAACATATTGGTAATCCTGAGGTTTAATTAATTTTAAGAGAGTCCCCACTTTATTAATTCTAAGGTGAATTAGGGCACCTATGTATTAAAGCTTAAGTCAAACTCTGTTTTATGGCCTTAACCTAAAGATTCTACGTAAGGGTCTTAAATATTTTAAAAGTAAGGTTTTTAAAGCACCTTTTAAAATACGTTAATAATGGTTAACCGGCCAAGCTTAGGTTAATAAATTATACAAAAATATCAAAAAAAAATCATTTGAGGTATTTCAACAAAATATAGCCTAATAGAGTATTTTAACTTTGAAAGACTTCAATAGATTTTGAAGAATATTAATAGTAAACAAGGCTTATAACTAGTTAATATACCTATATAAATTTGAAAAGATTTAGTCCTTTGAGAAAGATATTTGCTGATGATTAAAATACTTTTTATTAATTTTCTTGTCTTCAAAAAAAAGGAATCAAAGTAAAAGAGCTTAATCGAAATGGGCTAGTTCTTTTAAGATTTTGGGCACTTTCCCTTCTTCATTATAATTACTTAGGCTTCTAACTTTAATAATATATTTTAATAACTATATTATATAATACTATGTATATTAGTTTATAAAATATCCATTATACTAATTGATAAGTAAAAAAAAACTCTAATGTTCTTGGAACAAATATTTATAAAGCGTAAGATTAAAGGAACATTATTATTTAACTAAATAAAGGAACATGATATGTTTTTTCCACAAAAGGCGATAAGAACGAATAAACGAGTTAATTAATGAATGAATGAATAATAATAATAATAATAATAATAATAATAATAATAATAATAATAATAATAATAATAATAATAATAATAATAACAATAATAATACTCTAATACTAATACTAATATTATTAATAATAGTGGTAACAAATGTAACAACAATAGTAGTAAAAGTAAAGTATATAAATTATAATAACTTAAAAGCTTAAGAAAATTAATTGGAAGAAAGGATGGACAAAATTGGATGTCAACATAGCTCCTTCACAATGTGGTTCTTCAAGTAGAACTTTGCATCAGCGAAGTGTGACTCTGCCTCGGTGAATGGCGCATCATCGGCAATTATCGTCTTCTCAATATCACCCTCGTAGTATTTTAAACATTGATGGTAGGTAGACAGAACTACTTTATTCTCATGTATCCAAGGCCTTCCAAGCAAGACATTGTATGAAGTCTTCGCATCGATCACATGCAGCCATGCACTTGATTGCATATCTTCAATGGTGATTCCCAACCTAATCGCGCCTATGGCTCTTTGCCCCCCTTGGTTGAATCCTTAGATCATCACACGACTTTCTGAGAGTTCGTTCATGGGAATACCAAGTTGTTTCACAGTGTGAATTGGCAAAATATTCACTGAGGATCCTCCATCAACAAAAATTTGGTTTACCCTTTCATCACGCATATAGCCAACCAGGTAATAGGTGGTTATGATGAGTGTCACCTAGCAGAAGATCGTCATTTGTGAACGTGACTTTTTCCTCATAAGCATTAACTTCTTGAAGAGTAGACAGGATGAGCTTTTCTGAAGATGGTGCCAATGGTAGATCATCACTCTTTTCTTTCCCTTCGTCAGCATGGCAACAAGAGGCATCAATACCCCCATGAGAAATCTTCGTGCGGAACCAACTTGGTACAAACACCTCCAAGGTCACTGGGTGTCGTGGCTTTTGAGGGTGGTGTGCCTCCACTTTCGCTCTCTTTACACGCTTAATTGGATTCCATCTCCTAGGTCTTTTCACCATAATGTTCCTTGTTGGTTGTTCCATTGATTATTTTCGTGGGCTCCTTTTGCGGCGCCTACGACGAGTCACCAACGTCCAACCTCCATCGTCTTCAGGTTGATCGTCTTCAACTTTGTGGTTTTCTAGTAATTCTTCATCTTTACTTTCTTTAAAACTGCATAATTCATCCGCACTGAATGAGCCAAAGGTGATAGAAACTTTGTTTGTGATTGCTTCCTCATCTTCAAGCACGATCTTCTTTTCACGAGCCAAGTCCATAACTTTGTCCTTGAATACAAAGCACTTCTCCAGAGGGTGGCTCACAAGTCGATGATATTTGCAGTAATTTGGGTCATCAATTTTCCCAGCTTCATTTGGTCGCTTCATCTCCGGAAGCTCAATGAGATTTAACTCGAGGAGTTCTTCAAAAATAGTTGGCACATCAGAATCCAGAAACGGGTACTCTTTCTCCTGCATTTTTTTAGAGTCAACTTTCCACTTGGCTTATCTTGAAACGAAGTGGATTTCATACTCTGCTTCTTTCCCACCTTCGTCGTGAACTTCAAGGGTGATGCGTTGACATTCATAGATTCTTTATTTTCATATCTTGGTACAAACTTGCTCCATTTTCTGACTTCTTGCTTGTCATTCCCTTTGCGAGGTTCATAGATGGGCAACCTTTCATTTCCGGCGGAGGCCATGCTCAACTCCATGTCATAGGCACGAGTTGCAAGTTCTTCAAATGTTCTAGGCTTAATACCTTGCAAGATGTAAACCAGTACCCAATGCATACCTTGGATGCACATCTCTATGCCAGAGGCTTTACTAAGCATGTCTTTACAGTTGAGGCTTGCATTCCTCCCACGATTGATAAAGTCGATAACTGGTTCACTCTTCCGTTGACGAGTATTTGTGAGTTCTATCATACTCACAGTACGTCTCGTGCTATAAAAGCGATTGAGAAATTCTTGCTCT
>ML285454.1:2193-15627 GCA_005239495.1 Nicotiana undulata
GATCGGGCCGTACGCCACGGCAGAGTGATGATTGATTATATTATGGGATCAGGTCGTACGCCACGGCGGATATTGAGACTACAGGGTGGGATCGAGCCGTACGCCACGGCGAAGATTTACAGGATGGGAGCGGGTCGTACGCCACGGCGGAGCGATGTGAGTGAGTACCATATGGGAGTGGGCGTCACAACGGATACCAAACTTGTTTGATTTGAGATTGTTATTTGATGCCGGATATTGATGTACTTTATTATTTGTTTTACTTGCCTACAGTTTTCCTTACATCCTGCTTACTTTATTACTGTTGGACCTTAGTGAGTATCGAGTCGACCTCTCGTCACTACTTCTTCGAGATTAGACGGGATACTCACTGGGTACATATTTATGTGTGTACTCATGCTGCACTTTCCTTTCTTTCTGCACTTGATTGTGCAGGTCCGGAGGCTGGTCCGTCTGATTATCAGTCCAGTGCTAGATATTGACCCAGTGGCTATACTTCATGGTGAGCTGTCCTTCTTGGAGACTTCCTGGCAGCACCCTGGAGTTTCCTTGTCATATTTCCTCTGTCTTTTGTTCAGACTGAGGCTCTGTATATATATTTCAGTTATTGTATATTCAGTAGTTGCCTATGGCACTCGTGACACTAGTTCCTGGCACACACACGTAGTTATTATTTTGGGTTTTGGCTGTGCATATGTTATGTGACGTGCCTATCGGTTGATTTCTGCACCTGTGGTTCTAGCTCGTATTATTTATCATTATTGTGTTTTATCCATTTAAAATTGGTAGTTATTAAATTGTTAACCAAAAGAGGAAAGGTAACACCTAGTGTGTTTCATATCGGCTTGCCTAACCCCACTGTTGGGCGCCGTCGCGACCTGAATTAGGATTTGGGTCGTGACACTTCAAAGGATATAATACATATAGTGGAATATTCACTTTCACAAGACAATTGAAGAGTTCAATTTTTGGTGTACAAAAAGGTTAGTGGGAGCACAATTATTTTCTTAGTACTATATGTTGGTATTTTAATCAAAAGGAATTATATACCGGCATTGCAAAGTACCAAGATTTGGCTATCTGAACAGTTCTCCATGAAAGATTTGGGAGAAGCAACTTATATATTAGGAATAAAGATCTATAGAGATTGATCTAGGAAGCTGCTTGGACTTTCCCAATCTTTGTACATTAATACCATTTTGAAAAGGTATAACATGGATAATTCTAAAAGAGGCTATATGTCGATATGCGCTGGAATTACTCTCGGTAGGGAGGATTGTCCTAAAACAGCTGAAAAGAGAGAACGCATGAGTAGGATCCCTTACGTTAGTGCAGTGGGAGCTATCATGTATACCATTACATGTACACGTCCTGATGTGGCTTATGCACTTGGAGTGACTAGTCGATATCAGGAACATCCTGGTGAGGAACATTTGTGTCACGACCCAAAATCCTAACTCAGGTCGTGATGGCGCCCAACAGCGGGGTCAGGCAAGCCAACACTTATTTAACTAAGGGTTCTTCCTCCTTAAATTACATATTTCCTCATATACCATGTTATAAGTTATGAAACATAATATCTAAAAGATACTTTATCATTTTTAAACCAAAAGCATCCATAAGGAGGCTTGAACCAAAAATATATACAATCCATGATAACTACTACGTGTGTGTCAGGAACTAGTATCACGAGTATCACATGCATACTAACTGGATATACAAAAGATAAAAATATGCAATTCCCACTGTCTGAAATAAGTAAACGGGAAAATAGGCAAAAGAAACTCCATGGTGATGCTGAGGATCGTTAGGAAAAGCATCTCACCGTGAAGTCGGGTCTGCTACAGTCAATATCTAGCTCCAGTCTGATAACCAGAAGCACCAGCCTCAGAACCTGTACAGTTAAGTACAAAAGTGCAGCATGAGTACATATTAAATAAATATGTACCCAGTGAGTATCCCGTCTAATGTCGAAGAAGTAATGACGAGAGGTCAACTAGATACTCGCTAAGGTCCAGCAATATAATATATAACGAGATATGGCAAAATAAATAGGCATGTGAATCAGTAAACAACAAGTACATAGCAAGTAATGTAACCCGGGTAAATATCAGAAAAATGAACAGCAAAGTACCAAAATCCTCGCATAACCAATACCTGACAATCCCGTTGCAAGTGACTCGGAACTCAAGTGATCATACACATACCAGGACAAGACAACCGTCCGGAGTCATAAGGGTCATAGGGACTGAGGTCATAAGCTAACCCACGATCGCGAATCATACCTGCGACTCGTGTGCTTACTCGATATAGTAATAAGCTGATCCACGATCGTGCATCATACCTGCGACTCGTGTGCTAACTCGATATAGTAATAAGCTGACCCACGATCGTGCATCATACCTGCGACTTGTGTGCTGACTCGATAACAAGTGCATATATATATATATAAGTACATGTGTGTACCAACTCAACAGTGAATTCAACAGGACTGTGCCAATACCACGGATAGTCAACTTGGATTTAAATCATAAGGTTTCACATTTCCATATCACCTCAATAGTAATTACAACTCATAACACGTACAAAGTTACAATTAAGGAACATAGAGGCATGCTTGTGAGTCCTAAAGCTACCCGACATAGCAATATAGTCGCCACGTACGGACTCTCGTCACTTGGTACGTACGTGGCCCCCACAACATATACACATAGCAACAAGGAACCTATGGGGACATTTCCCTCTTACAAGGTTGGAAAGGAGACTCACCTCATGTCGAATCTACCTCTCGGACCAAGAACGCGCCCGCAACTCCGAACTCTACACCCGAGGACTCGTAACTGGAGTAGAAAAAATCCGTATGATATTTTTGGAAAAGATTGCACCGTATTCTCTTCGAATTGCAAAAGTTTACGTTGCTAATAATTCTCGTTGGATCCCTTTTGGTTGCAAGAATTCATGTTGATTAATGTAACGTTTAGGATCTGACTGAAGTATTTTTTTGAATGAAACTTGTTCAAAAGTTTTGAGGATAGCTAACATCCCCCACTTCTTAATTGTAGTGTCTTGAAATGGTAAATGTTGGAAATTAAGTAAAGGTGTAACTAACATGTTATGCCACCTAGTAAGAATAAGTGTTGTTGTAAGAATTAGCCACCTAATCAAGAATGACTCTTAGTCATTCCTTTAACTAGTTTCCACGTTTTGGGTTGTCTCATCTCACACTTTAATTTTTAATTAGGTAATGTCCCGCTACCCGGTAATTAACCAATTACCCGTATAATTAGGAGTTATCTCAATTATTTAAAATACTACTTATTTTTAATATACTTTATACATCATACTATCGTGGTCATGTGGTACCTTATATGGTACTAGTCTATAAATATCGGGTATTTTAGCTCGGACCGTATTTTATTTCAGAATGTCAAACCTTGACGAAACTCATCTTTTTTTCCGATTTGCTTACCCTCTCGCATTCACAGATTTACTTATCCCTTATTTGAAATAGCGTGATACTTATAAATTTAAAATAAATCTCATTTAGGAAAATGGTGTCCGATAACGCAAAACAACCGGTCGGGTCGTTACAATTTGAAGGTGGTGAAGACCATTCTTAAGTACTTAAGAAGGACTAAAGACCAATTCCTCATCTATGTAGATTCAGAATTGAACCTTAAAGGTTATACTGATGCAAGTTTCTCTTCAGATAAAGATGATAGCAAATCTATTTCTGGTTATGTATTCACCTTAAATGGTGGTGCTATGAGTTGTAAAAGTTTCAAACAAGCTACAGTAGCTAATTCAGTGACGAAGAAGAATATATAGCAACTAGTAAAACTGCTAAGGAAGCTGTATGGATGGAATAGTTCTTAACTGAACTTGGTGTGGTTCCTTCAATAGAAGGTGTAGTTCAATTGTTGTGTGACATACTGGAGTTATTACTCAAGCAAAGGAACCAAGATCACACTAGAAATCCAAACGCGCTAGGTATTACTTGATAAGAGAAATCATTAAACGTGGAGACGTTGAGATTCAAAAGGTAAATGGAAAAGAAAATGTTTCAGACCCATTCACTAAAGCTTTTAGTGCAAAAGAGTTTGACAAGCACTAGTGAAAATTGGGAATGAAGTACAAGAGCTATTGGCTCTAGTGCAAGTGGGAGATTGTTAGGGATATAGTAGATATGCCCTAGATCCAATATCATATTTGATGATTTGAACATATTTTTTTGAACGTTGATATAAAAATATATGGCATCTGATATTCTTTTATCATTATTATTAATTTCTTAATTAATTTGATAAGGTCCTTGATTAAATTTGAGACTTGTCATCGTGATGGAGATCATGATAATGAGAGTAAAGTTTCTTATAATTTAATCTAAAATTTATTCTTGATTGTAGGATTATTAATTTGGGCATTAGTAATCCGGATAGATAAATATTTATGTGATCGTCTTTATGTGATAAAGATTAGATGATCTCATTAACTAAATTACATAGATAGATGATGCATATAGAGATATGATCATAGAACCAAGTCATTGGATATATCCTAATGGTTAGAATTACCATAAACCGTTAATAGGATATTCTCTTGAAGAATGTGATGTAAGAATTTTCTTTGACCTGAGATCGTCATAGTAATTGACAAGTTATTTATTCTGCTTTGATACCAGACACCTATGGCCCTAGGGCGAAAGTTGAAAGGATATTGGGTACAATTAAATACTTGTAGAATCAGTGATTGATCAAGATGGAATCTGTCAACTCTTGGTAATGAGTTTAAACTCCATGTTGTCATGAATTATAAACGGCCAAACTAAGACCTTGGCCAGGGCAATTGAATGAAAGAAGAAATGAGTTTCTTAGGTCATTCAATGGTCGATTATATTTGACATGAACACATAGTTGGTCGCCCATTAGGATTTGACAGTTGAACCATATCCTAGGGTGATCCAGAGCTATAAGGACATAAGGAATTACCACATTATTCTTATACTGCTTCTTGAGGGTAAATTGTATACTTCATGCTATCCGGTCGTTAAGGAGTGTTGCTAGACGCCACCCTTGATTAATATATTGATGTGATCAATTTACTACCGGTTTAGTATTGAACCTATGGGGTCGCACACTAACGAGTGTTCTGATCTTTGCTAAAGGATTAATTACTTTATTATTTGATAATTAAATTAGTCAAATAAATTTAGTTATTAGTCCAAATGAAATATTATTGTATTCTTTGCTAGCACAGAGGATATAATTGATATTGTGAACGATTGAAGTTTTTTATTTGGAATAGAAAATTAAAATATATCTCTGGGTTGAAATATATATATATATATATATATATATATGTGTGTGTGTGTGTGTGATATATAATTAATATTTATTTACTTAAGACATGTACATAAATATTAATGAAGGCTTTTTAGTAAATCCAATTCTAAATTTAATTGCTGTGAAGTCCATAAAGGACGTGCGCTACTTCCATAAACCCATTTGGAATGGGATTAAGATTTTGAATTGGATTGGCAAATTGAAAGTCCATAAAGAGGACTCGTCAGTAACGAAATATATATAGAAAATTGCGTAGAAGTTAATTTATGGAATTAAAGCTTCATACCCTAAGTAAATCATTACCTCAACCAAATATAAAAAGGGTTTATAGGTGATGCTATATAAAGGGTGATGGAGAAAATTTGCCACAATAATTCTTGAGAAGAAAAATCACTTTGTGAAAGTGAGAGTGCAACAAAATCCAAAAGAGAAAATGCAATTACAAGAAAAGTGTTTCTTGTTCTTCTAACATTGAGTTGAGATTTTTTAGAAAAATTTCAGCACAATATTTTGTTCAATTTGTTCGCGGGTTTCATTGATCAAAGAGTTGATAGCAAGGGTCGGTCTCGGTGTGGATACGCATAGAGTCTTCGCACTATCGAAGAAATTTTGAAACGAGACTCTCTTCACCAGGTACGTCTTAGATCCGATCTATTGACATGTAAATAAATGTTAAACACGAAAAGTTCTACCTAGGATTGTCATTGTCTTCCGCTGCGTGTTAAGAACATCTATATGCAATCCTTCAGACTACTTATCTATGTATAGCGCGGTTTATTAAAGCGTTATACATATAGCGCTTTAATAAACTGCGCTATACAGAGCAGTCTTATCAGCTTCTATGTATATCGCCTTTAAGAAAGACGTTTTATATAACGCCCTTTAAAGGGCGTTATATATAGAAATGTTACTAAATTTGTTTTCACCTATTTTTGTGTCTTGTGTCCAAAAGAACCACACTTTGGTTTTGGACTCATCTACCTTCAAAGAAACCCCTTTTCATCTATTCCTTATTTGGTTGAAAATATATAGATAGTTGAATAGTTTAATATAATTTTATGAATATTCATTGTGAGTTTCACAAAAAATAGAAAGAAAAAAATTTAAATACCACGTACATGCAAGTGAAATCATCCAGCATACCATGTATCACGGTAGTTTGTATTCCCATTTTATTTCAATCCCTTTGTCAAAATTATATCGATATTTTCGAACATAGTCTTTAGATAATTCACAAAATGGATTTCATTTATTTTTTTTCATGAAAAAACGGAGTGCAGACAAGACTAAAAGTCATAAATGAACTACTTGAGCACAACTTCAATGAAACAAAAGCCTGTAATGTGTTGAATTTATAAATCATGCTCTCCAGCAATTTTAAACACCATGATAAGGTGGAGATATGAATATCTAATATCACTACAAGAAATTGGATTTTTAGCGGCAACATATAGCGACAATCCAAAATGTTGCTACAGAAGTTATATCTTTAGTAGCAACTTATAAAGTCGCTACTAACAGTGATTATTTAGCAACGACTTTTCTGGGGTCGCCTCTGATATGGCTGAAATTTTCGGTACCCGCTAAAACTAAAATTTTGGCTCCATGTTATTTGTAACGACTTTGAATTATCGCCACTAAATCCCTATTGGAGTGACTGGGTCGCTGTTGACCCTCTTATATCTTAATTAAAAATACAATACAAATTAAACAAAAGGCTGAAGACTCTAAAATCTCTCAAAACTCTCAAACATTACGTTCACTCTCTGTCTCTCAAAACTCTCCTCCCTCTCTAAAATCCCATTCTGCTAAAAGAAGATAGGTCAATCTTTAATTTTTATTTGCTCCATATCTCTACAATCAAGATAAGAAACTCAATTATCAGGTTTGTGGTCAAATCCCTAATTTTTTCCTTTTCCTTTTAAAATCAGTTTTGTGGAGAAAATTACACATCCGATTTCTCTCATATAGTTGCTGAGTTTTCCCTAATCTCAGCGACTTTCTGAGTTTTGTGCATATCTTTAACTGAAAACCCATATTAATTTTTATATAAATTTATGTTTGGTTTTTTTTTTATATAAGGATTCTTTATTTTGTAAGGTAAAATCTTCAACATGCAGTTAGGGATTATCATTATCAGTGGTTTTACATTTGTATTCTCAGATTTTATCTAGAATTTCTCTGAACCATTTGATAATCCGCAGGCAAAAAAAAATCATACATAAAGACCCATTTGAAGCCTATTTGGTGATTTTCAGTCGACAGAACTCTCACATATCTTTTTGTTTTTGGTAAGTTAAAAGCTTCTACTTGAGATACCTATTGCATGTTGAAAGATTCAAATTTTTAGTGTAAATTTGATCTGGGTTTGCTCTGATTAGCTTATTTTGCTACTATTTCCATTTTATTTTGAGATAATTATGTTAAAGATTCAATTTTTGAGTATAAGTTTGATCTGAGGTTTGCTTTGATTGGCTTATTTTGCTAGTATTTCCATTTTGTTTGGAGATAATTATGTTAAAGGCCCAATTTTTGAGTGTAAATTTGATCACTAGTTTGCTCCGATTGTCTTATTTTGCTAGTTGTTTATGAATTTCAATTTATTCTATCAAAGATTGTAATTAGACTGATGTATGATCCACAGCTTTTCTACAAATAAGAAACTTACGTGATTGTTTGAGCTTCAATTCCTGTTCAGTGCAATTGTTCGAATCCATCTGTGGCCATCTGCTGCGATTGTCACTGCCCAGCCCCTATAACCTGTGTTACCTGTACCTTTTCTCGCTCCTATTTTGCGATTGTTATATCTGTTAATCCTTGATATTTCTCCTTGCTTGTGTTCCCTGTATGTCCAACTGGATGTTCTTGTTGAATTGAATTCTTTGTCCTGCTCCATTGGAATACTTCCTTAAATCTCTCTGAATATTACTACCTCGAACCAGTCCATCTAGAGACTTTGGAAAACCATGGCATTTGCTACCTCAACTCGTGTTCCTTATGTATCTGAGCAGCTCTTTTCCATAGCTTCCTTTGTTCCATGTACAGAGTAGAAATGATCATTGTACCTGCACTTTGGGTTATTGTGACAAAAACACACACAAGTTCACTGAAAATGATACCCCACCATTCCATGTCATATGTGAGGATAAACTCTTGAACATAGGTTGTTAAGATAATGTGATCATGACTTGAGATTTCTGAACTATGTATCTTCCCTACTATTAAGTTATATGCGTGCTCGCTCTCTATCTGAATTTCTTTCTGTTTTATGTATGCGACCTTCTGTACTTATCAACATCTGATATTTAGGTTTGGAACTAGTCATATGTTGGAGGTCTTTCCTTCACTCTAATTGAACTAATATATGGTGTGGATTTGATAATTAACTAAGTGATCTTGATTTATCTGCATATACTTTTACCTTCTGCTACAGATCGTAGGTAGCCTTGCCCAATAGAAGCAGATTCGGATCCTGTTGTCACGACCCAAATTCCCAACCTCAGGGATCGTGATGGCGCCTAACACCATACTTGCTAGGCAAGCCAATGTTAGAAATCGTTTAGCTAATTTCCTTGATTAATTACTTGAACATAAATAAATAAATTTCAATTGAGCCTAACCAAAACAATTCTAAACAAAATAAAATAAGATGATAACAATAGCCGTTTAAATAAAACGAACCATGAACTAATTATGTAAACAACTCTAAGACTACCCCAGGGTCTGGTGTCACAATCCACGGACTTCTAAGGAATGCTACAAATACTGGCTGAAATAAATAGTATAATTGTTCTGAATAATATAAAACAGTATATGTAAAATAGGAGAAGACTCTCGGAATCTGCGAACGCCGGCAGATGTACCTCGTGTCTCCAAATGAATCGGGTGGTCATCCTGGAATCCTCTACTGCTGATTAGAACGTGGATCTGTACAAAAGAGCACAAAGTGTAGTATCAGTACAATCGACCTCATGTACTGAGTAAGTGCCGAGCCTAACCTCGGTGAAGTAGTGACGAGGCTAAGGTGGCGCTTTAACGATAAACCTGTGATATTAATATATGCACGATAACAAAATAAAATAATTCTGCACGAACAAGAAAATATATCTGAGACAATAATTATAAAACAAGAAGGAAATCTAAACACATCAATTCAAATACTGCATCAATAATAAAATAACACAACCGCCTCTTTCAGGCCTCAGCTATAACCAAATCCTCAAAATTTCCAAGTTCTTCAAGCTTTATCTTTGAATAAAAGTAGCACAAAAATATGAAAAGAATACTATAAAATAGAAAGTTTCAAATCTTTGTCTTCCTAAAACAAAACAGTAAAAATAGTCATTTAGCTTTCAAAACTTTGATTCTCTTTTTCTTGAAAAAAATTCAGTATATAAATGTAAATATCCTCCCTTATTACTGTCATATATTTATATTTTCCTTGTCCACCCTTATCGCAGTCATATATATATTTATTTATTTCTCCTGTCCACCCTTATCACAGTCATATATATTTATATCTCATGTCCACCCTTATCACAGTCATATAAGTTTATTTCTCCTGTCCACCCTTATCACAATCATATATATTTATTTCTCTTGTCTATCCTTATCACAGTCATATATATTTATATCTCCTGTCCACCCTTATCACAGTCATATATATTTATTTCTCCTGTCCACCCTTATCACAATCATATATATTTATTTCTCATGTCCACCCTTATCACAGTCATATATATATATATATTTATTTATTTCAACTTTCACGATTCATGCCAAGCTTATCACAATACTATTATTTCCCGAATTTCAAACAGAAGATCATATAGCTCGTAAGCTTTAACCAATAACATTTCACAATAAAACCAACCAGAATATATGTAAATACCGTAACGCTGTCAATCCAGCTCAGTCTTTATATACTATGATAAACTCAAGAGAACAACCAACATCTTTAACACACTTACAACAACAATTGGGAATAACTCAATGAAACCCAATAAACACGCGAACCTCAACAATTATAAATAATAAACTGCATTTTTCTTATAACCTCATCAATAACCTCTCAACCATGAAACCAACAGGAATATCAAAAAAAATATATATATATTTATTTCATAAAAACAATACCAAACCTTTCAATCATGTTTATATCACAAGGGAACCAACTCAAACAACAAAATACTCTTTCTGAATAGTCTCAACGATAACTAACAACAATTCAACAAGGCCAAATAGTCATAGAAACAATAATGAACATGTAACAGTTAAAACAATGATCAAATAAGTGGGAACGGGAAAGGGGATCATGTTTAACAAACGATTTGGGTGGTGTATAGATACTCGTCACCACACCTATACACCACACCCATGCAATTCACGTAGCAAACAAGTGGGGAGTCTTATTCCCTTAAGCTAAAGTTAGGCCAAAACTTACCTCAATTCCGCAGGCCACTCACAGCTCAATTATTGCTTTTCCTTTTGAATTCACCTCTAAATTGCTCGAATCTAATCAAAATTAACTTAATATCATTAACTAATGCTAAAGGAACTAACTTTATTAAAAAATATAATTTTTTCTATGTTTTCTCAAAAAAGGTGAAAACCCGACCCCGGGCCCGCTTGGTCTAAACTCGGGGTTCGGACCAAATTACGTTTACCCATTCACCCTCGAACCCAAATATACAATTAATTTCTAAATCCGACCTCAATTCGAGGTAAAGATTCGATTTTTATAAAATTCCCTAATTCTACCCAAACCCTCAATTTTTACCATGAAAATTCTTAGTTTTTGATTTAAAAATGATGAAAAACAATGGGTAATTGAAGGAGTAAAGTTTAGAATTGACTACCTATGAATTGGGAATGATATATGGTGAAGAAATTCGTTCATAGGACTGTGGGGTTCGAAAATTTGAAGAAGAAGAAGAAGAAGTCTACATGTTTTGTATTTATTTTTCTGCCAGCTATTCTATCTCGTTTCTCGTGCCAAACGATCCCTAAACTCGATTTTCTTGTGTCCAATGGGTTCCCTGTGAAATTCTAATGAATTTAGGCTTTTGAATCACTCAATTCGACCTTATAATGAAGGCGATATGTAGGTTTTAAGATTTGCAAATAGTGCAGGTTTTTAATACGTTATCAGGGGCAAATTCGTAATTAACCAGAAAAATCTGGGCAACCTTGGTAAAATGGTCATAAAATCCCTATACGATGTTCAAATTCGATGATTCTTTTTGCTACGGGTCCGTAATTACGCTACGAATCTAATACTTCATTCAAAACATAAATCGGAGCTCATTTTTTCAATATGATATCATTTATGCTTGAAGAAACGACGTTGAAGCATAAGAAAGAACGAGCGCAACACAACCTAAACCTATTTGAAACTCACCCGAGCCCTTGGGGCTCTAAAACAAACATGAAAGCAAGTCTAAAAGCATAATATGGACTTGCTCATTCGATCAAATCTTAAAAATAACATGTAAAACAACGAATTAAACCTCAAAACTCATTATTTTCCTCAAAAATACTTATAGTTCATAACTTTTCAACCGGATGTCCGAATCACGTCAAATGAACTCCGTATTTCACCAAATTTCACAGTCAATGCTTGAATATCATAACAAATCTGTACCGCCTCCGGAACCAAAATACGGGTCCGATACCAATGACTTCAAATATTAATTCATTTCATTATTTCATAAATATTTCAGCAAAACAATTTCTTTCAAAAATTGATTTCTAAGGCTTGGGACCTCGGAATTCATTTCCGGGCATACGCCCGGGTCCCATATTTTACTACGGACCTTTCGGGATCGTCGGAACACAGATTTTAGTCCGTTTACTCAAAATGTTGACTCAAGTCAACTAAAACCAAATTTTGTAATTCTAAAAATTATTGTTTCTTATATTTTAACATAAAAGCTTTCCGGTTTCACGCCCGGACTGCGCACACAAATCGAGGTAGTTAAAATTAATCTTTTTATGGCTAATAAGCCTAGAACGGAGTCTAAATTCATAAAATGACCCCTTGGGTCATCACAATCTCCACCTCTAAAACAAACGTTCGTCCTCGAACGGACATATTAGATTACCTGAATTTGCAAACAAGTGTGATATTTACTCTGCATGTCCGACTCGGACTCCCAAGTAGCTGCCTCAACGGGCTGACCCTTCCACTGCACTCGAACTGAAGGATAACTCTTAGACCTCAATTGACGAACCTACCAATCCAAAATAGCTACCGGCTCCTCCTTATAAGTCAAGTCTTTGTCCCACTGGACAAAGCTGAAATCTAACACGTGGACGGGTCAGCATGATATTTTTGGAGCATAAACACGTGGAATATCAGATGATCTGAGGATAACCCTTGAGGCAACGCAAGTCTATAAGCCACCTCCCCCACTTTATCAAGAATCTCAAACGACCTGATATACCTAGGGCTCAACTTACCCTTCTTTCCAAACCTCATAACACCCTTCATGGGCGACACACGAAGCAATACTCTCTCTCCAACCATGAATGCTACATCACGAACCTTACGATCGGCATAACTCTTCTACCTAGACTGAGCTGCACGAAGTCTCTCCCGAATATATAACTCAGCTAACCGCTCTAAAGTATAAGCATTTGCCACAAGAATGAAATGTGCTGATTTAGTTATCCTATCCACAACAACCCAAACTGTATCAAATTTCCTCTGAGTCCGTGGGAGTCCAACAACGAAGTCCATAGTGATACGCTCCCACTTCCACTCAGGAATCTCTATCTGCTGAAGCAAACCACCAAGTCTCTGATGTTCATACTTTACCTGCTGACCATTTAAGCAATGAGCCACGTACGCCACAATGTCCTTTTTCATCCTTCTCCACTAATAATGGGGTCTCAAATCTTGGTACATTTTAGTTGCCCATGGGTGAATAGAATACTTAGAACTGTGAGCCTCCTCAAGGATAAACTCACGAAGGCCATCAACATTAGGCACACATAACTGACCCTGTATCCTCAAAACACCATCATCTCCAACTATAACCTGCTTGGCATCACCGTGCCGAACTGTGTCCCTAAGAACAGCCAAATGTGG
>MDKH01191611.1:0-11669 GCA_005239495.1 Nicotiana undulata
AGGTCCTCAGTTCACCTCGCACTTCTGGAGAGCATTGCATAGTGAGATGGGTACCCAAATAGACCTCAGCACACCATTCCACCCTCATACTGATGGTCAGTCGGAGCGTACATTTCAGATATTGGAGGACATGCTCAGGGCATGTGTGATCGACTTCGGAGGTCAGTGGGACCAGTTCCTACCTTTGGTCAAGTTTGCTTACAATAATAATTATCAGTCCAGCATCGAGACGGCTCCATTTGAGGCTTTGTATGGTCGGCGATGTCGTTCTCATATCGGGTGATTTGAGCCTGGCGAGGCCAAGTTATATGGCACCGACCTGGTGAGAGTTGCTCTGGAGAAAGTGAAGTTGATTCAGGAAAGGCTCCACACAGCACAGTCCAGACAGAAGAGTTACGCGGATCAGAAGGCGCGTGATGTATCCACATTTATTCAGCATTTCATGTATGATTCTAGACCCATTCGAGGACGAACGTTCGTTTAAGAGGTGGAGAATGTAATGACGCGACCGGTCATTTTGCGTTTTAGGACCCCGTTCCCATAAATAAGACTTCCCATAGCAGCTTATGATGATTTATGACCTGCGGGGACGGCTGGTTCGGGATTCAGAAGTGTTTAGAGTGATATAGGAACACTTGGTTCCTTAAGGTTGGCCTTTAAGGCCAAATTTGACTTCGGTCAACATTTTGAGTAAACGACCTCGGAATCGAGTTTCGACGATTTCGGCAACTTCGTATGATGATTTCGGACTTGGGCGTATGTTCGGAATGGGTTTTGGATGACCCGGGAGCGTTTCGGCGCTAAATAGTGAAATATGATTCCTTAAGTTTAAGAATTTAGGTGTGGAACGTGTTTTTGTGTTATCGGGGTCCGAACAGAATTCCAAAATTGGGAATAGTTTGTTATGTCATTTATGACTTGCCTGCAAAATTTGGTATCATTCCGAGTAGTATAGGTCGGTTTGGCGCATTGAAAGCGAATTCTAGAACTTTAAGTTCAAAGTTTGATTCAATTTGGTTTTAGGGTCGAATTCTTAGTTTTGTTGTTGTTTTTCACGTTTCGAAAATTCGAGCGAGTCCATATAATGAATATAGACTTGTCAGTGCCTTTGGACTGGGTCTCGAGGGGCTCAGGTGAGTTTCGGACCCCTCGGAGTTTAATTCAAAACACCAGATTTTTCATTGACAGGTTTCCTTCAGTGCGATCGCGGGTGCACTAATACGATCGCACAGAAGAGTTGGCAGGGGTGTGGGAAATTCCCTGTGCGATTGCATGGTCCTGTGTGCGATCGCACAGGGGTGATTTATGTCCTGGCCCAATTTTGTTCTCCGCGTTCGCACCCCCTCCCCCGCAATCGCACAGGTCTGGCCCAGTTTGTTCTCCGCGATCGCATGTACCCCTCTGTGATCGCACAGTAGGCTCTCAGTGACCTTGACCAGTTGACTTCCGCGATTGCACTGCCCCAGCTGCGATCGCACACAAGGGGCAGCTAGGCAGTGTTAGTTTTGTTTTAAACGGGA
Source organism: Nicotiana undulata (assembly GCA_005239495.1). Taxonomy (NCBI): domain Eukaryota; kingdom Viridiplantae; phylum Streptophyta; class Magnoliopsida; order Solanales; family Solanaceae; genus Nicotiana; species Nicotiana undulata. The sequence continues at coordinate 1,521 of MDKH01191611.1, forward strand.
CTAGTCCCATTTTAGCCGTTTTTCTTCACTTGGGGCGATTTTTGGAGCTTTCAAAGAGGGGATTTCACCTAGCAACTGAGAGGTAGTGGTTTCTACTATAATTTAAGCTGAATACTTGAACTTTTAGGTGGATTAACACACTAATTAGAGGAAAATCATGGGTTGGATTAAAAACCTAGGTTTTATGGGAATTGGGAGAATTACCAAGAAATTTGCCATGGAATCACACAAAAACTATATATTAATGATCCTTAGGTTATGGGTGATTGATTCCTTCGAACATTTCCGGAATCCGAGCATGTGGGCCCGAGGGTGTATTTTAGGATTTTTCAAAGTAAGGTGAAATAACTAAGTAAATCGGAGAATTTCATACTTTTGAGTATAAATTGATATATTTATGTAACATTTGGCTTGTTTCGAGTCCTTGGGTGACGAGTTCGGAGTTTCGGGCGCTTTCTTGACCGGAGGAGTAGGTTCGACACGAGGTGAGTCTCCTTTCTAATCTTGTAAGAGGGAATTGTCCCCATAGATACTAAAAATGATTGCTTGTCCTTCTTTGTGGGGGCTACGCACGCACGAGGCGACGAGAATCCGTGTGTAGCTACTATCATGCCTTGTCGGATAGTTAGGAATCACCAACATGCTTTACGTGTTGTATCCGCGATCTTGTATGTGTAGTAGGTAGTTTAATATCCTAGGAACTTGTACATATGAAGGCCTATGAGGTTATGTTTCGAAATTGGTACTATTGAATCCCTTTTGCTGAAAGGACCCCTGTTAATTATTTGAATTCCCTGAGGATTATGTATATGTATACGGGAACCCGAGTCGCATGAATGATTCGCGAGCGGGCAGTCCTCTTATTACGATAACCGCATCGCATGATCGATTCACGAGCTGGGAAAATATATGCATCTATGGTTCGGGCCGTTCGACCCTCGGCAGTGCACATTTACTTTTCACGCCGTATTGGCCGTACGTTCACGGTCCGTTATATGTTTGATAGATTTTGAGAAGCTCTGTAATTGAACTGTTGATTTTGGGAAAGAGAGAGGGTTAAATAACTTGTATACCCTGGAAAGAGGTAGTGCGAGGGTACTAGAGAATGATATTTGATGCTCATTTCTTTATTACTGTTCATTTATGCTATTATTGTTTCGCCTGTATATACATATTTCATATTGTTTGACCCTAGTAAGTATCAAGTTGACCTATCGTCACTACTTCTTCAAGATTAGACTGGATACTCACTGGGTACATATTTGGTTATGTACTCATGCTACGCTTATGTACTTAATTGTACAGGTTCTGAGGCGGATGCATCTGGCTATCAGACCGGAGCTAGATTCTGATTTTTGTTGGACCTGACTTCACGGTGAGCTGCTTCTCCTGACGATCCTTGGCAGCACCGTGGAGTTTCTTTTGCTTATTTCCCATCTATTTCTTTCAGACAGTGGGACTGTATATTACATCTTTTGCATATTCTATTAGTATGCCTGTAGGAATTGTGACACTAGTTCCTGGAACACACACGTGGTAGTTATTATGGATTACGGGACTGTATATATCATGACCCACGCCTAATTATGATTGCTTTTTGCTAAAACTAGTTAATTATTCTTTTCGGATATGCTTTGAGCTTTAAAAACTTGGTTTATGTTGAAATGTTTAATCTAATAAGAAGAAACCCTTGGTAAATTTAGTGTTGGCTTGCCTGACCCCGCTGTCGGGCGCTGTCACGGCCTGAATTAGGATTTTGGATCGTGACATAGTGGATGAGCGGGCATAGGCACCAGCCTCAAAGTTGAGGTCGAAGGAGCTGATGCTGAAGGCCTTGAAGAAGGAGATGGAGGCATGACAACTGCACTGGTAAAAGGCACTACTGATGTGAAAGGCATGTCTGCTGACTCTGCATCTACCACCGAAGGCTCATCAGACTAGCCTACGATAGTAGTCGACTAACCCTTATTCTTCGGGTTCCTTGGGTCCTTCAGAGAATACAAAGTGAAAGGCTTCTTTGCCCGAACCTTTGTGTCAAAATTCTTCGGCTCCACCCCCGCATCCGTAAGTTACTCCATGATAGTGTTGGGATACGGGTAGGAGCTATCACATTGCTTGCCAACCAAAGACATGTTGGCCGACATCACGACACCCACATTTATTGGGTACCCGACCATGATAGAGGCGACTAACACTCCCGCGGTATTGGGAAATTTGTTTCATTTTGGCACGGGTCTAGTCTTCTACACACAAATGTCTCCTATCCCTTTGCCTCAAAATTTAGGGTGTTCCGTTGAATAGGAACTCCTGCTATGATCCATGGTGGTGGTGGTCCCGGAGTTGCCAGAATCTCAGCTAGCCGTGGGTGAGCTGCATTGCCCATAGCCAGTTTTTCCAAGGATGCACCAACTCAACATCCTCCAACCCTAAGTATGTATTCATGGTGATCTAGTCAAACCTCACTTTTAGGTTTCTCACTTTCGTCACTTTGGTCCGCTTCTTTATGTGTTCCACATTGGCATAAAATTCCTGGACCAAGTACTCTTGGGCATTTACAACACTTTAAGTGAACCATGTCCACCCCTTCCGCTCCCGGAACTGTCTCAACACTGTTGAGTTGTATTTATCAAGATATTTTAACAATAACTAACGCTCAAGAGTGAGCGATCTTGGCGGTCACCACTATCGGAAACTATTGAATGCAGTTAGACTGACGAACCTATCTTCCCAAATTTATTTCTTCTTCGACCTCTCATGGCCGACAACTTTGGTATCAGCCCCTCGACCATCATCCGGGATATCATCCACATCCACTGTAGTAGCTGGTGCGTCGAGGGCATGTGTATATAAGGGTTCTGAAGCTGACTCTCACCTTCTGAACCCTCATAAGTGCTCTCTGAGGTGGAAGGTTCATCTCGGAGTTGAAATCTCCCTTGAAGCAGTTGTGATTGCAATTGAACAGCAGGCTGCTCTTGTATATAGTCGCCCTTTGATGCTTCCCTAGACGGGACATAAGAACTTGATTCAGCGAGCTCTGTAGCTCTACCTCGACCGTCTGTCACCTTTTTGGATATAACTCTTTGAAGTGTGAGTGGTAAGGTACTCTTGCCTCGACCTCGAGAGGGTTCACCCCTCCCCTTTGATGTATCACCACGACCACGTGATCTAACTATTTTTTGGAATAAACAATAGCAGGATTCAGTTCTAGTTCAAGTGCAAAATAGAAAAAAGTTGCAGAACAAAACATGTTGAAGGGTGGGGAAGTGCGGTCCGCACATTTGCAAGTGCGACCGCAGGTTCTGTTGTGCAGGCCTCACATTTTGGAAGTGCAGACGTAGGGATGAAACTGCGGTTCACACAATTATGAGTGAGACCACACATCTGAAGTGCGGTCCGCACATTTTGAGTGCGGTCGCATAGTGGATACCTTAAAAATGGCAACTCTTTAAAGACACTGAATGGCCCGATCTGCGGCCGCACACACTTTTCTGCGGCCGCGGTTGAATTGCTACGGATCGCACAATTTTAAGTGCGGTAAGCATAATCTTGCCAAACCAAATGCCCTAACCTATACTTCTGCAGACCACACAATTCCTTGTGCGGCCGCACATTTCAAAATTTAATCGGGCAGAGTTCTTAGGGTTTTGATTTTATGCACAAATTGGACATTGTAGTAGAACTTAAACATGAAAAACCAAATACCCTTTCCCCAAATAGCAACTAGGAGTTTACCTAACACAATTCACACCCTACATAGATATGACACTGATCAATGGTCTAAAATAACTAATAAATTGTAAACTAAACTAAGAAAATTGAAGAATACAAGAAATGATTTGAACGTACTAGTGATGAAGTGGTGTTAAGGAGTGATCACAGATGCTCAATTAAGTGGCAGATGATTGAATCAATTGTGTGCAAGATTTTAGCCTTTGTTTTAATTTTTTTTGGCTAAGGGTTCAAGAGACAAGTGCGGCTGCAAAATTCCTTTTGCGGTCTGCACTCTATTACCTGTTGTTCAAATTCCCTTCATTGATCTGCGGTCCACATAATTAGTTGTGCGACCGCAGATATTGGTGTGGTCCGCACATTTCCTTGTGCGGCTACACTTTGGCCATTTCTCTGACAAACAAACTTCAGAGAGTTTACATTTTCCCATCTCAAGTTGTGCGGTCCGCACAAGAATTGTGCGGCCACAGTGGCCTTCTGCTGTAGCATTCAAAATTGTACGGACTGCACAATACATGTGGGGTCTGAACTTTTTTCATACTTAACAATTTTTTTTGAGCACAGTTCCTGTAAAGCATCCTCATTCCTGCATCACACTTCATAACTAGTTAGCACAAAATAAGACATATCTAAAGAAGAAGAAGAAAAAGAAAAAGAACCATGGATTGCGGCATGACGTAGATTACCCTCATTTTAAATGAATTACCGCCACGACGTGGCCATCACCAACTCTTCCGAGATAATGGTTCACCCGATGACCATTGACTCTAAACACTTGATCATTTTTATTCTTCAACTCCAAAGCATCAAAGGGTGCACCCACAACCTCAAACGGGCCACTCCATTTAGACTTTAACTTTCCCGAAAATATCCGTAACCGCGAATTGAAAAACAACACAAGATCACCCTCTTTAAACTCTTTGTTCTAAATGTACTTTTCATGAAGATATTTCATCTACTCTTTGTATAAAGACGAACTTGTGTATGCATGATACTGTAACTCATCCAACTCATTCAAATATGGAAACCCTTAAGTTGGTGGCGACATCCCACTTAAGATTAAACTTCTTTAAAGCCCACATGGCTTTGTGCTCAAGTTCCACCGGAAGATGACAAGCTTTTCCGAACACCAACCGGTTTGGAGACATTCCGATAGGTGTTTTATAAGCCACCCTATAAGCCCATAAAGCATCATCAAGTTTCTTGGACCAATCCATTCGGTTAGCATTCATGATTTTGGACAAAATACTTTGTATCTCCCGGTTGGAGAATTCCACTTGACCCCTTTATTGAGTGTAAGGCCCCGAAAAAGTTTGCTAAGTAATTTAGGATTTCGGGGTGCCAGGTAGGCTAACTATAATATTTTATGTGCTATAAGTTTGTAAATGAATTGGATATCGTACATAAGTGTATAAGTCATATAATAAGTAATGTTGGGTCAAGGGAGAGACCTAAGTCTAAGTCAAATTGGAAAATTGCATGATATGCTAAAATTCCAAATGAGTTTGCATAAGTCCACACTTTGAACAAGCATATCTAAATATATATAAGGTTTTATGTGATTAACAACCTATCAAATGAAATGTATTCGAGTCTAGTTTCTAACGCTTTAAGCCGTTCGTCATTTGGACATTCCTACACAAAGTTATGATCAAATTACCAAAGGCTGGATTTGCGATCAATTTTGCGATTGCAAAACGACTCCGCGGACCGCATTTGCGTCGCATAATGAAGCAGAGTTGGGCAAAATATAATGCTGTCGCATAATTGATTATGCTGTCAATTACGCTATCGCATAATGAATATGCTGCAAGTATGCTACCCACATATCGATTATGCTATAGCATAATTGCACCACATAATTGACTTCGGGCGTCATTTTTGGAAATGTTCATATCCGAACCCACTTTGATAAATAAGCTTTGGGGATTCATTTGGGGCTATTTTTAAACTAAATCTAGAGAGAGGTGAGAGTATTTTAGAGAGAGAAAGAGGGAACCTAGCCTTCCAATCACCAAATATTGCTCAAGTCTTCAAGAATCAAGGAAGATAACCACCAGACTGTCTTCTATCCGGGTAAGTCCTACTTCTAAGATTTCATATAAGAGATTATGAGTTCAAAAATATATTGTGGGGTTAGAAATGATCCATGCATGTGACACTAAGCTATAGTATGTGAGATTAATGAACTAATTTGGGTAGTTCCTGTTAAAATTGGTTGAGGGAAGAAGGGATTTCCATTTTCGGACCTTGTAGTCTACTTCACATGTCAGGTGTTTGATGAAATTCCTAAGAGAATTACACCATGGGTAATATTTCTAGTTATTTATCGATTTTTTCTTTCTCCTTATAGATTATTATTGCCAGAGATGTTGGTGCATTGTAGTAACTTGGGGAAAGCTCAACCAGGTATGTTGGCTAAATTTTATGTCTCGAAATGGAATTCCATAATGTTCTCCGCAAGTTTAAGTATAACCGGCTCAAAATTTCTAATTTCTACATTTAGGGTCATCCCGTATGAACTTATAAACTTGATTATTCCGAATGATCTTATTACCGAAAGATAGAGGTTTAAAGTATGGTTTGCTTACTAAAATGGTATGGCTTGGAGTCGTATTCTAAATGAAAACTAGTATACCAATTGAGTGAGGAAAACTCGATATGCTTAATACTCCTAATTGATCCTATGTGTGCTTAATGACTTGATTGAGTGTGTTTCGTTGTTGATAATCTATAAAGGTGTTTGGAAATGAATTGAATGAACTCGAGGAAAGGGTTCAAGAATAATAGGTGTATTGCTTGTTTATGACTTTGATGTGTGTTTCTATTGCTGGTTGGTATGCCCCGATCTTTGGGAAGAAACCTTTTGTGTTTATAGTTTCAATTGCTAATGAACTTGAGATATATGATTTCTGAAATTCTTTATAAGTTGGTAATTGGTGATGATCCTTGAAATTAAAAGAAGTGAAAGTATGGAATATGAAATACGTACATCGTGCCATGGATAGAGAAACTTGTGAAAGGCCCAAAGAGCCAAGGAAATACTGCTATTGTGAGAGGTTGAAAATGCTAATAAGGATTTGTACAATGTGAACGACTATGAAATGGATACATTTCTACATATGTGTTACCTTTGTGTGCTAACTAACTAAAAATATTTTTGGGAGTATCATTAGCAAAACCGAGGAAGGGTGGGTCATAAGGTCCACACCTGAAACTACATGTGCCGGTGAAGGGGTGGATGGTGATTGTTCCTCTGAATTGGGATGAAATTGGTACCTGTGAATCGGAAAAGTAAATACGCCAACCTACACAACATATGTGGGAAGGAGGATTAGCTGATCGGGTGGAGATCAGACTCCATGTTGTGCACATGGTGGTACTACTCTTGTAACAACTTTCTTTCGAATCATATGTCAAACCACATTGTCCGTGGGGAGATGGCCTAGCCGATCGGGCATGATCGAACTCCGTGCTAACAAAGACGGTGGAATATTGGTGCTAATGATCTCCCAACCATATATATATATACATACTATCTTTGTACTTCGAAGAATCGTTATGTTTCAATTTGTTATTTAAATATTGTTGGTTGTGACTTGTTATTTCTATGTGTTGTCCGTGCCTGGATGGGCACTCTATTTTGAAAGAGGATTTTTAGCTATACATACTAGTACTATTCAACAGTACTAACGTCCCTTTTGCCGGGGATGCTGCATCTTTAATGGATGCAGTTGTTTCCACAGTAGGCGACAAAGATCAAAGATAGTGGTATGTTCCTCCCAGCTAACTTGGTGATTAGCACTTCATTTCAGGGTTCTATGTCATTTGGTTATTGTCTATTATTCATTTGAGTTATAGTCGGAGCCTTGTTGCTGGCATTTCCATATTACTCTTTAGTTGTATTTAGAGGCTCCGTAGAGAGGTTGTGGGTGGTGTCGGGTATTGGAATTAAACTAGAAATATTGGTATTTGGCAAATATATTTTACATCATATCTACAAAGATTGTAATATTCTGGATATTATGGTTGAAACTGCTAATGAAAACAAAAATGAAAGTTAATGAAATATTTATAAAGTATGATTGATAGAATTTATCTCCTATTTATTCATAAATTAGTTTGGGTAGAATGCAACCTAACAGACTTTCTCAATCGGGTTTACTCGGTTGAGCACTGGTCGCGCTCCTTGGTTTTGGGGGCTGGGAGAGAGGAAGCTTCCGGACCATCTTTTCCAGCCAGATAGCGAGCGCTCACTCAACAATGAACACTAACTGAAAGCGGCCGGGAATGAGTACCTATCCTTTACGGGAATCGAGCCCGTGTCTTCGACATGAAAAGACGATGTCCTAACCACTGGACGAAAGGGACCAAAAATCCATTCTTCATATACCTCGGAGACAATATGAGCAAAAGACAGGAATCCCTAAATCCCGCAGAAAAGAACTCACTCCGGAGGGAGTGAGGGGGGTATTCAAAAAGAGGAGCCGCAGGTTCTTTCTTTCCTTGTAGGAAAGGTCTTGGTTTGGTATGGCATTAGAGAAAACTTGTTATGGTTATGCGGCTATATAGAAAAGGCGGGTGGGGCTTCAGGCGACAAACTTGGTATCAGAGCCTAAGATTTTAAAGTGTCTTAGGATGTCTCGGAGCCGTGTCTAGTAGAGCGCTTCTTATCGGTGTGTAGTCCACCACATCTATAATTAGGGGGCTACTTGGACATTTAGGAATTCCACCCTTCTTTGATACTCCAGATCGTGCGATAGAGCTCAAGATAGGGAGCTAATTTCCTTGCTAATTCTTATTCTCAAGATTAATAATCTTCATACCATAATCCGCGAATTTGAAGCATGTAAGGAAGGATTGATCCCACCATTGAGTCCGAAGGAGATTGCCCAAAGGCTTGTTAAAAGAATGTATTGAGCCCTGGAGGGATTAGTAGAACTTGTCGCTAAGAGGAGTGCCCTTGTCCCTATTAATGTCACTGCACCACCGAATCCTGTAGTATATCGGTATGGTACCAACGTACGTTAGGGACGTGGAGTCGAGGGGCATCGATTAAGTTATTGACCTATCAACCTAAAGTCACAAAGTAAGTCACTCGTTAGTACATCCATATCAGAGAAGTTCTCATAAACATGGTCTAAATAAGATGTTGAGTCATAAAACATTGCATGCACCTACTCCTTGAATGAGACGTATTATTCGTGAATCCACTCTATCACAAATTCTCTTATTTACATTCACTTGTGGAATTAAGTTCTATAATTATGTCCTTGAATTGAGTTGTAACTCTAGGATTAATATTTCCCACTTGCTTTCCTAAATTCTCAACAAGAGACTATACCCGATGAATTTCTTACAAAATCTTTCTATTTATATGGACAACATCTGCTCACTTGTTCTTATGCATGCTCCGTCGTAAAGTTTACCTATGTGGTGTCAAGTTCCATGTAAATCATCCCAGAGTTGCAATCCTTCTCGAGTCACTCTTCTACTCACTGGTGTATATGGCTTCTATGGTTTGAATAGTCACTCTACTAGGGGTGGGCATAAAATCCGGAAAACCGAATTCCGAACCGAACCGAATTAATTCGGTATTTCGGTTTCGGTTTTTTTCGGTATTTTGGTCTAATTCGGTATTACATTTTTGGTATTTCGGTATTTCGGTTCGGTTTTTGGTATTTAGATTTTAAAATTTTGGTATTTCGGTATACCGAAATACTGAAATTATATGGATTTTTTTGGACCCTGCTGCCTATAATCTAATCATCTACCCAGTACCCACCCAGGCCCAACCCCAGGTGACACCCCCAAGCCCCAAGAGGCCAAGCCCACCGCGAAGCCCACCCCTACATTAATCCCCAGGCCCCAGGGCCCAGACGGCCAGACCCCTCACCTTAGCTCACCCTAACCTAAACTCTAAAGGCAGTAACGCTTAGGAAATTAGGGGTTAGCACTTAGTAGAAGTTCTCTTTCTCTCTCAATCTCATTTTCAATTTCATCTTTAGAGAATCAGATTTCACCTTCAGGCTTCACCCACACGCCGGCCAGGCGGCCACGCACGACGAGTAGACGACGACGCAACGCAACTACGCAAGTACGTAACCAAAAACTTTCACTCTCATCTTGAATTTCAGATATTGCATGAAGTCTTAGCAGAAATTAGAAATAGATGTATATTTTGTTGATTATTTATTTATTTTCTTTTTATAATCAAGTTGAATTCTTCAGTCAGGCAGTCACCATTTCCATATTTTTCCGTCTCCGAAGTCCGATTTGGGCGTCTCGCTTGGCCGCTTGCTGAGTTGATGTGTTGTTGGTGATTGGATTGGATTAGATTATTTCAAAGCTCAACGATCCGGCCAGGTTCATATGAATTTTAATATCCCTATGAATTACTTGATTTTCACATTCTTGATG